>JAIPRL010000824.1:0-110355 GCA_025469235.1 Pemphigus obesinymphae
TAATATATATATATATATATAATATATATATATATATATTATATTTTGTGTTGTATAATATTTAACATTAAACCAATATACTTTTTGACACTTTTAATAATTTTTTTATTATCTACATAGGTAATATGTGGTCTTAGCCATCTCCATACGAAATTCTTGGCTACGCCACTGGGTGTGTTTGTCGACTCTGAATTGAAACAATATGTATGTTATCGGAATAATGTTGGGAATAAACCCACGTTGTCGAGTAGAATATTTATAATTAAAACCTTATTTTTTGTTTTATTCAAATTGGACTTTCAAAATTCAGATCTCATCAAAACCAACAAAGCCTATCGACGTGAATTATATGAATATGTGATGTTATTAAATTGGTGTATATAAATATAAAATATATATTGTGAAATAAATTGTGCAATAAATTCTAAATTTATCTGCCATAAGTAGAAGTTGAAGTACGAGTAGAAGTTAAATTTCAACAAAACACATCATGATCTTATACATTATTCTCAAAGTTTTATCACCAAAATCTGGTATACCTATATATATTCTGCATGGTGAATTTACTTTCGTAGTACAGATATGTAAAAAATGTATAAATTTAGTTATACAGGTATATAGTAACAGAAATCGTATTATTTAGGTACATTTATTATCGATTTGATCTGATATGTGTGTATATATAGGTATTAGGTATTTATAAATATGTAGCGATAGCGGTATATAGTGGTTTAACTATATGCTATTATGTATGGTATACGTCCAAAATTAAAAATGTAATAAAATTCGTAGTTTAGAATTTCATATACTATATAGGCATACATATCTTATCAATATTGCACAATAATCTATGGTACAACAGTGTGTCCCCGATGGTTGCCATTTTTTTGTTTCATGACGTAAAATGCTATTTGGTGGTCATGTTTTTGTCAAATAAATGAATTATTTAAGTATCTAAGTACATTAAAAAAATTACACTTGGTGCATTAAACAAATTGGTTTACGTCGTTCAATTTATTTCCATAACGATGTCCAAATGAAATTAATTTCACGTTTCGTGTTACTAAATATATATAGATACTTATATCGTATAGCAGATTTCCTCTTTTAAATATCATCAAATTGCAGTGAATTCTAACCATGCGTATAATATAATATACATTCGTGGGTGGGGGGGGGGGTTGAGTGTACTCATGAATTTTATTTTTAAATTCGTTAAACAAAATAGAACTGACATTAATTGTGTCCACAAATAGTATAATCGTAGGAAACCGTGAGAAAATCGTTTGTTGCGTCCGTCAAAAGTGTGCCACCTAAAACATATTATGTAAATAATTATTAACGTTCAATGCGAAAAACGACAGCGATAAAACTTTATAATATGTGTAAATGATTTAACTGCCTAGCCTTCTACGATGTCAGTAACAAATTAAAAAATATGGTTTATGAAATATGCTTTTATAAAATAATATTACATAATTTCTTAAATTTTATTATTTATTTATTTACTTTGTCTGTATTGTATGGAAAATATTGGTACATATAATTATATACACTTATACTAAAAAAATCAAAGTTCACTTAAAAAAAAAATAAATAAATTGGGTAGGTACACACTTTTATGTCAAAATGATTTCATATGGTAATGACAAAAGCTGTTCGATTTTCAAGTCGATTCGAATACTAATAATATAAATAATAATATATAAAACTCATTAAAAAGCTGGCGTGAGTCGTTCTCATAAAATTTGAAAGTTTTTATTTTACTTACAAAATAGACCAAAAATATGCAATAGTAATAGATATAAAAAATTACAACAGTTATATATATACGAGTAGTCGAATGCAGGACATTGAATTTTAAATCTAAAAGCATAGCGACCATTATGAATTCACGTTGAACTTTCTTAAAATTATTAATACTGTTTGAATAATGGATTCAATCATTAACGAATTTGTGTTTTATACCGATAGTGATAACGTACCTACTATCCACATATGATGCAGCATTAAAATATTTTCTAATCATTGCTAAATAGTTTTTAAAATATTGTAGTAATGATTTTTTGACAAGAATTTTATATTTTATTAAAATTTTTATATTTTCTTATAATATTTCCAAAATATCCTTTATTAATATTTTCAAAACATTTTCCTTTAATATTTTCAGTTTTTTTCAATTCAATCACAAAAAATCAAAAACAAAATCCAATACCTATGAGGGGGGAAGTATTGGTGGTGATGTATGACGTTGGTGTCCCCTTCATGGCGGGAAATGATTGTAAAAAAAAAAACAAATTGCTAACATTGCAACCGAAGATCGAATTGCAATTTTGCTTGCTCTCCTGCTTGAATCGCACATGCCTCAGGCACATCATATTCACGAATAACCCCTTGAGTTTTTTTTCTATAAGTTTTATAACAAATCTTAATTCTGGTGATTGGATTCGAATCTCCGACCATCACTTACATCACAATTTTTATTTGACGCATAACCGATCGAGCTACGCTGTAGTGATACAAACGTAATCGAAATTGTGGGTTCATAAATGTTGGAGTATATGATTACAGACATGGCAAAGGAAGTGACAATTTTTTAATAGCCGCAGCCCATTCATTAATAGCCATATATTAAACATGAAAATTACCTGATAAAAAAAAATCTCACCTTCCCCTTTGGTATAAAATCTTTAAAAAAATATCTATATTTAATGAAATAAGTATTATAGAATAAATGTAGAATTAAAGTTCTATTTTATTTTTAAATTATTGTAACCGTGGTTTAAATAGTGCAATGAACTCCAGTATTTTTAGTTGAAACACAGTGAAACATTTAACACAATAATAATTCCAATAAAATATTTAAGTTTACATAATATTACTGTTAATATTTTGTTAAAAATACATATTCTAAAATGCGTATAAGATAGAAAATAAAACGAATACGTGGGTATAAGATCGTATTTCTATTAAAATAATAACACTACATTATATGGGTAATTATTTTTAATGTATTTTTTGAATATATTTATTTGTGGTTATAATTTATAAATTTTAAATTTGTTTTAATTATAAAACAAGTAAATAACCAAATAAGTCTAAAAAAAAAACTACTAATAAGTACTCAGCTATATCTAAATTTCCACGCTTAAAATGTATTACGTAATGGCTATTTTTTTAATGGCTTGTAAAACTTTTTGAACACATTTTCCACTAGTTTCAGTTTTTTATAAGTCCCCCCAAATTCCCCTACAGAAATTAACACACGAGCGGTCACAAGGACACAAATCATCAAAATCGTCTACAACGTCCAAGCGTACACTGTAGTACACACAAATGTAATTTGTAATCACTTGAACTCAACGAGAGACAAAGTATTCATAGTAGTATTACGTAAAATAACATTTCCAATATCCGTTAGTAGTTGGCAATAAGCAGAGTAATAAGTATTAGTTAATACAATTAATACAACGTTGAAGTACCTACACAACTTTTATTTACCATTTTGTGATTAAAATGATATAGTCAAATAATTATTATATTTCTGAAAGGCAGATATAAAAGTTTTAAACAGGAGGGGCACTTGATGAGTTTTAAGCAAAAAATCCAAATATAAAAAAATTAAAAAGGGCATCCACCAGTTTTTTACTCTGTTTCACTCAATTTTTTTGTGACCAGGGGGCAATTTCCCATATTGCCGCCTCTATATCTGTCCTTGATATTACCATGATAGATAAACCATGAAATAAACTTGTTTACCCATAACCTGAGTTTTCCTTAAAATTAACTGAAGCTAAGTGTAGCTTATCTTTTAAACATTGTTTCAAATACACAAAATTGAAAAATATATTTACGCATTACTTGGTCTTGAACTCTGCAGGTTTAAATCTTTATTTGAAATACTGGTCATTAGCGTAGGCAATTTATATTCAAATAAGTTTTTTTTCCGAAATCTATATTGGTCCGATTATCGGACATAAATTGTATATCTATATTATAATAATGCGGAAACGACTCAAAATTAATTTGCTGACATAACTGCGCTCGTGATTCCCGTCCATTTCAGTCCATCTCGGTACACCGACTACTGAACAATGTCCGAACGAGGTCGACGCGGCGGTGACGACACACATTTCACGTGTACCTCCTTGAACTCGCAACAAGCAAAAGTGACCTTGAGTTTTTATTTTTACGCGCGAAATAATGATAATAAAATATCGTCGTATAATACGTGTCATATGCGTACATATTATAATATAATAATAATATATTCGTTTGCCCCACTGCAGCCATCGCGTCGACCCAATGTCATCGCTTATATATTATATATGAAAAAAAAAATATATATTAAATAAAAAAACAAAAAACAAAAACCACTTATCCCAAAAAAGTGCCAAATTGTATTATTTCCACATATTATCGCGAGGCGGCGAACGCATTATAAATTTACGTATACATTGTCGTGGGTAAACGATTTTTTGGCGGGAATCCGGCCGTCTCTTTTGTTTCGTAACATTTTCTGCGCGCGTCAAACGCCCTTCTCTTCCGCGCTCATTATGCGTCACATTTCCCGCCAATACCTATTTATTTATTTCCCACGTGCGGACATTTTGACAACTTACAATTAAATTTTCAATCCAACTCAATTTTCAATATTTATATATATATATATATATATATTGCTTTTTAAAAAACCATATTGCATATAAATTTTCTCTTTAAAAATCTTTCAAAATTATTAATTGGTATTGAAAATAGAACGATTTTGACATTAATTTTATTTCAAAGGATACGTATATACGGTTATTATTCATTTTTCAAATATGTTTGTAAATATTATACAATATTATACAAATATATATTTTGTATATATTAGCATATATATATGTATGTGTGTGTACCTAGTATATCATACAATTGTACGACTTTAGTATTATCACGGATATCATTTGGTAATTAATATATTGCTGGTAGAGACAACCTCAAGAAAAGTATGTTGGAAACATACAATACCTATGTGCTTTCAAAATTGTAATAACCCCTACAAATTTAAAATGTAACGGTACGGTCGACAAAAAGGGCGCAAATGAATTTCAATAGGTACGTATCCAATGTAGTTTATTTGAAATATAAAGTTTTGGAGATTATCATAATACAATCATATTAACATAATATTATTATTATGAGTAATTTTCAACTATAAAAGGCGCCTCTATGTATTCATCAATTTTTTAAAAAATTCTATGTGGGCAATATTATGAAAATATTATTAAAAATGAAAATCCAACTAAATTACTATTTTAGTAACATTTTTTATTGTTCCGCAAGACCGCAATAATAAATATTTAAAAATAAGACCAAACATGACGTTATTGGGAAATTGAGTAGTTATACCGTTTGATAACCTCTATGTAAGATTAAACACAATTTATTAGGTATATTTTAATTTACATTTTTACAAAGTTTTTAAAGATTTTGGTTGATTTTCTGTAACTTTATTAGACTACATTTTTTCATTTATTCTACATTTTTGAGAAATTTTTTGTTTTTTAAGTCTTGTAACTCAACTAATAATAATTTTATAATAGTTCTTATACACTAAAACCATTCGATTTCCTAAAAGTTTCTTGATTATTTTTCTTTGGCCATTTTTATAATAGACATAATTACCTTGGTTTTATATATTATACATTAAAACTTTTTATTTTCTTACGTGACTATATCCACATTAAAAAAAATTAATATTTTATTAAACATAGGTACATTTATGTAGGCATATATATAAATATATTATTATTTATTAAGATTTACCTACAACCAGGGTTGAGTAAGATACTATAAGAAATATATAAAGAAAAAATAAATATGTATAAAGATACATGAGATATATGTAACAAAGATACATAGAAGATACAAGATACTTTTGAAAATATAATTATAATTTTATAGTAAAAATTATAGTTAGGAACTATTACAATTGTATAAAAAAATATGTTTATTATGTTGAATATTTCTCAAAATATACATTAGTAACAATAAACAAATAATATAGATAAATATTATAGATCATATAAATATAAATATACATATAATATGTGTATTGTGTATACACTAACAGCTACGTAAGTATCAAAATATTTTATAGGAGAGTGAAATAAATTTAAATAAATGTTATCCGATTACAATTTTATTTAAAACATTACCTATTAGGTACATAGAAGATAATTAATATTTCGAATATTATAAAATAATAGTTACAGGTAATATTTTATCGTATTTCTGTGACAAGTGCTCAAGTTTATTTCATATACGATTATAAAATTATATTGTATATTTTCATAATTTCGTGACGTTATATGGTATAATGAAATTCAAGTATAAAAATCTAGAATAGATAAATCGATAAGAAGAAAAATGTTAATAAATGTAAATCAACTAACCAATTCGATTTTTTTTTATCATTAGATGTATCTCGTATCTTCTCACATAAAAAGATACACGATACTGGAAAAAAATGTATCTAGATATATGATACTAAATAAAATGTATCTAGATACAAGATACTTTCGGGATATGTATCATGAAACAAGATACAAGATATATGATTGTATCTTTGGTACTGTATCAAAGATACATGAACGTGTATCTGTGATACTGCCCAACCCTGCCTACAACCATGAAGAAAACGGTTTTAATTTTTGGTAAGAATATTTGAAAAGGATCGTGGTCGTATAGGTGAAGTAACTGGACCCGTCATCTATATGCACCTAAATAAAACCCATGTTTTACCGTTACTTTGGATTTCAATAGTGTGCATAGCATGTACGGTGGCCGTGTGCCCATATTATCGTGCAAGATTATTCAAATAGACTATCAAATTACGCACATTTATGGTGAAAATAAAACGAATTTAATAATAATAACATAATAATTATTATTCCACAAACGAGTCGTAGACGAGTCGCATGAGACGAACGGAAACAAGATAAAACGCATACACCTATCATTATTATTTAATTATATTTACAAACAAATCTCGCGAGCTCCACGCGAATGCATGATATGTTTACTTTAATTTAATTTCTAACAGTGTTTTTATTGTTTTTGTTTTTTATGAATCAGCGTAATATTATTATCGACCCGACAACACCGCGTAATACTGTCGACTGAGTTTGTGTATATAATTAAGAACAAAACGAAATGAAAGTAAATAACGACAAAGTAAAAAGGGGTCAGCGTTCGTGCTTTTTTTCTCGTCAATTCGGTCGTCTACCACAATTAAGTACTAATAACAATAAAAATGCGAAGTTTCTGAATAGTATTTTAAATTACCGGTAAAAAGAAAAAAAAAATACGAAAACCGAGAAATGACTAAAAACTAATAACAACGATTTCAATATTGAAAACACCGGTATGTAATAACACAGTTATTTATTATATTGATATTATAAGCGAATGTCGTGAAGGACACAGTCCGGTGTTTACTATATTATTAGTAGGTATGGTCGTAGTGTTTACTTTTGTTCGTAATTTTCCCGCCAATACTTACTTGCCATTATATTGTATTCCCTAGTTACCACCCCTTGTTGGGGGTTTTAATTGAAATGTATCTATATTATATTATTGTCCGGCACCTACTCCACGAGTGGTAGAACTGTAGAAGTCTCATCACCGCAATATAATATTCGCAGTACGCGTGTTTAATACAATATTATTCGTGTTCAATAATGCATAATTGAATTATTGTAAAAAAAATTTCGTTTTTGATTATTTCCACATTCATTTAGTTCAGATGCTCTACGTTTTATACAATAAAAGCACTGCGATTTAACCACCCACCGAAAAAGAATTTACTTCAATTCATCGAGAAATGTTCGTATTATATTCAGCATAAAATGCAAGGCATTTATTATGGAAAGATATCTGAAACGGAAGAAATCTTTTCGGAAGAATCATTAATTCCAAACAGTCATGTTACTGTACACGACCCTTTCACCCTCTGCTACATCCTCACCAACTAAATTTTTTTATCGTTATTTTTTTTTTCAAATTTTAGTTTTTGTAAAAACATCTTATAATATGTAGATAACACCTAAAGATGTTTACGTACGAAGTAATTCGTTTGCGTTTTTTTTAATCACGCCAATAATAAAAACGCGGACTCGATAAGCTTTCACTCGTGAACGCACGTTACTGCGTTCAAATCGTATCCCTAACACAGATTTTCTGTTCTCATCGATAATGAACATTGAAATCGATAATAAATGTTGTAAATAAACGTATAAATAAACGCACTGAATTCGTATTTATATTGAACATGCATTGTTAAATTTTAGCGTGCAATTCCGTCCGAATGCACAAAAATTAAACATCGAAATAAATGTACCTATTTAATTTAATTCGGTTGCTACGGTCCGGTAGCTTCCCCATCCGGTGTTAGTAATAACTATAGGAAATTTATACTATACCGTATACAGTATCAAAGTTATCAACTATTAAACACCTATTTACCACCTATAAATACCTACTTCATAGGTAGGTACTATTATATTGAATTTTGAAAATGTCAAATAATTTTACAAGTTTAATAATTCTATACTCTAACTAGAAACTCTATAATTCAAAAATAGAAAATGTTCATATTGAATATGTGTTCAACAACATAATTACTTACTTTTATGTTATATGTATAATAATTTAATAATGTATATAAGGCATTGTTTTCAAGATTATTTATAATTTTAAACCGGTTTTCAAAATTGAAAAAAAAATTCGTATATCGGGTACAACGGGTGGGTATATTTTGCACATCGGGTAGTATACTTGCTGGTGGTGTTAATATTTATTAAATTTGAGAGCAATATTATTCATTGCATTCGATATCAAACGATTCTGAGCGGAGTGTAATTTTTGTTTGTATAATGTATGTATATACCTATGTATGTATTTGTATATATGTATGTATGTATTTATGTGTATATGTACCTATGTGTGTATGTATGTATGTATGTATGTATGTATGTATGTATGTATGTATGTATATATGTATGTATGTATATATGTATGTACAATGTACATAGTGTCTGAAACATTTAGCTGGATAATTTGAAAAATACTATATATATAATATGGTACCATAATTTTTTCTATCCATATCATACTAATACCAAAGTACCTCCTCAGTTTTTGATCAAAAATTTGCTTTCAGAAAAAAAATAAACATCATTGTAAAATCAATAGCTTCTTCGCTACGATCAGAATCTAAAATGTAATATTATCAAATACATGCTTTAGTGATTTAGTCTGTTATAATTTAGGTGAATGAATCGAAATTAATATTTCACATAATTTTCTATCTATATTTTTTTAAAGTATATAGGTACCTTACTTTATCATGTTCCATGATGACGTTGTAATTATTCATTGTTTACCATAAATAACTTTATTATGTATAACATATTATATAAAATATATTCATTACAGCTCACATTGAATGTTTTTTGTGTTTTTTTTTAATTTTATTTTTATAAAAATTAAGATTAAAAATTATTACGATTTGTTTTTTCATTTCTTGGTACGATGTTAGATACTGTTATTCGATTTCAAAAATCGAACCTACGATTCAAAAATATATTATACAGATTCCAATCCATCATTTATGGGTTTCCCTGAAAACGATTTAAATCTATACAATATATATTTACTATTTTACATTATAGTATAATGTAAATATTGTGAGTTCAGGGTGCATTTGGAATTTCATTTTAGTTTTGTTTCTACTCTGGACGTTTAAAAAAAATATTATATATTATATTAGATTGGAAATTTCAAGTATTTTAGTATACTTATTTGCTGTATCTTATAAGTTATAACTTATAACCATTACAAAATTCATGATAAATCGTTATTGATATACAAAAATAGCTCTGTTATCTTTGTATACCTACATATCATTAATTGATAAATTTGATAATAATTCTTCAGATAATAATATAATATACAAAACCGTAATATGAACTTGGTAATATAGAATATACAAATATATATCTCATATACCTAATTAAAATTTGACTGTGGACCGTGTTTTACAACACCTATTTATTTTATATGAAATATTTGATTATATTACTATGGCTATACGCAATGACGACCCGTTTTTTGGCCAGGCCTCTTTAAGGTTGCTGAATGGAAGTGTTCCATTGTACATTCACTTACATTGAAATTCGCATATTACACCAGAATAGATTGAAATGAACATTTTATGAATAGACAAAATATGTGATAGTTGAATATGAATACCTATATCTACTTACATAAATCATAGTTATTTATGACGTTGCAGCCTACAGGTATAATAGTATTATATAGTGTTCAGAATGATCCCTTAAAAATTAATCAGTTATTACATTTAATTCTGCAAAGTAGGATAAAATTGAAATCAATGTGGACAAAATTTTTTTTTTCTCTACACCGACTTCAATATAAAGTTATTATTAAATATTAAAGTTTTTTTTTGGAAATAACATAGAAAAATATTTATATTGTTAATGAGTTTTACGATTATCATTGAAATTAAGTAAGTATAATTTTAAAATTTTTATTTTTCTTTTAATTGTATTTAAAATTTGTTTTGTATATTATAAATGAATATTTAATTATTATTATTATTATTATTAATATTCTTCAAACGTGTTAGATTTCCAACTATATATATACGTTAGCGAATATAGAATAAGTATAGTGAATAATCGATTACGGGGTAACAATCAATATTTTCTTATAGCAATGGATTATAAAGACAAACGAATACATTGGAGATATAAAGATTATATTTAATTTATTATATTTAATAGAGATATAATTACAAGGATACAATAGCAATGGTGGTTCTACAAAGAAAGGAGGCGATAGGTGGATCGCCCCCCCCCTCTTGACCTTTTTTTAAAAAATCTTTATTGGTTACATCATTTTAATATATATGACTATAATAGTCTATAATACATTATTCAGAATAATCAATTATGATTTCACTGTTTTGTCTAAATCACCATCATTGAAGTAGATAACAAATATTTGCTATTCACCTCTATAGTCTGTACGAATTTTTTATATCCAAAGAAATGAAAAATCTCAATTTGACAAAATCGTATTTTTGCCGTTTTTTTCATCAGTTTTTGGTACCTAGTCTTTCTTTCCGCATTAAAAAACTATCGAACAAATCGAAAAATCACCTCTTTAAAAATACCAACTAGATAAAATTCACTACCGGAAACAAAATCAGCTTGTAAAGTTCAGAGCACTTCTTCTGGTAGAAAATTTGTTAACAGATAAAAAGAAAAAAGTTAATAAACATTATTGTAAAACCACTAGCTCCCTCGCTATACGCTCATAATTTAAAACTTGTAAATTATTTTATGCCAAAATATTATATGGGTATATAGGTATTTATTATATAACTAACCAATGGCGTATTTTCGTATTTATAACTTATTGAGAGGAGGAGAAGGTGTAATATTAATGAAATAATTCTATTCAGATCTAGGAGTCAATATTTTGGGGAGGGGGAAATCAGTTTTAAAAATTAATAAAAAAAGCAAAAAAAAAAAAGGTGAAACCTATGGTATAATTATATTATATAAAAACCTCTAGTGACTTTTTCTTGGGGGGGGGGATTTCTCCCATTCCCTCCACGTGGATCCGCCCCTTTAATATATTATTATGTGATTTCGTGTGTAGACAAAGTCAAAAATAGTATTAAATTAATCGGAAACTTCCGAGTACCTCTGTCATTACAAAATATTTAATATTATTAAATAAAGCTATTTATGAAATGTTGTTAAACATGATGCCCAAGCTCGAAATATATTTAATTAATCCGGCTCGCTGAAGTTATTAACAATATTAACTATAAATATATAATATATAGCTTTGATTTTTTTACTCAATAAAATATGTACATATTATTCATACGATACATTATATATACGATAATATAAATACTTTTACGTTATTTATACGATATAAATACTTTTTAGTGCTTTCACATTTCACCAAATTATTATTTTGTATTTTTATTTATTTTTTGGTTTTATATCTAAGATTTTTTTTATACCGCATGTAGGTATATGAATATACATAGGTACATAAAATATAATACTATGTGTACGCTCACAGAAATAAGTACTGATCTTAGTTTCGTTTATATTTTGATGGTAAAATATGAGTCCAATGTTTTTTGGTTTTTTCTTATTAGGCTTCATTTCACTTAGCTAATCTACGAGTTTTAAACTGTTCAAATATTTTAAAATATTAAAATTTAAATGATATCGTCATCATACGTCAAATGTGCAGAATAAAAACATGCACACTTGTCACCCATGTCAGCTTACACACCACACATATATACACACACACACACACACACACACACACACCCACACGCACTGTATCTTTATCGGCTTTATCTACGATTGAAGTTCAGACAGCTGAACAATAGCCTGTATTTTATTCGAATTCAACATTTGAAAACACCAATATTATCGCTTATGTATAAGTTTATAAATAGTTTAAAAAGGAATTAATGAAATCCAACAAATATTTCGATGTGTTTTGTAAATTTTTAGTCTTAAAAATTTGTTCTCCCCTATAAATACACCACCGACTAAAATTTTCAATAAACACAACATAAACTATATTATTATTAAAATATGAATTTTTTATCATAAATTTACATTATTGTTTTGTATGTAACTTAGTATGCTCGCTATTCAACAATAATTGTATTTAAATTAAATATTTACATGATATATTCCCCACATAGGTATTATATAACTTGGTTTTTTTTTTACTTCATTAAATATGCGTAGTTTAATGACCATTAAATAATGATATTTAATACAGGTACGTAATTAAAAATATGAGATCTTTGCATTATGTGTGGGTTATGATTTAATTTCACATAATATTCTAGATAGTCTTCAAGTACAATGACATATGGGACATTAATGATTATTTTATAGGATTATATCATCGAGGTGTTGTTTTACACTAGGCTCTATTATTATTGAAGTATAAGCGTTTAGGACAAGATAAAACTTGTTAGGAAGATTATATTGAACTATATATTTTAGACAAATATCAAACAACATTGTATCCGAAGATGAGTCGTTGTTTCGGGTATTTTATATCATAAATCCTTATAAGAAATTGTATTGAAAATCACATTTTAAATCTAGAAAAAAAAACACACATTCTATGACCAAAAAGCAACAAAATGCATAGCATCTATTATTATGGTAATATAGATAATCATAAGCTTTTATAATCAACAATAAACGTTGGTATATTCGTGTATTTATATACAGGTACGTATATTATATACGATTGTTTTCGTACATTTAGTATAATATGACTTATAGATACATGGCTATAATTTGTATAATAAAATGCGTAGTCTTATTGAATAAATAATATAATGCAATTATTTTAATGCGTTTTAAATTAAAATTAAAGTCATGATAAAAGTGCAAGTATTATTTTCGATTAAAATATACGTGTACGCCTACTTACATAATATTATAATAATATGTAGTAATAAAAAATGTATACAATCGAATTCCGTTTTAATGAATAATCCAAGATACCTAAGCGTATATGACATATATTGTGATATTAAAATCGTAAAGTATCCGATTTCTTCATAAAATGTTAAGAAATACCTAGGTGTCTAAACCTACAACTCAAATTTATCAAGTTAAGGCGGACACGCTTTTATAAGTTCTTAAATGACTAGGAATTTTACGAATAATACAAATCGTATTACCACAGATTAAATAAAAACTGATAGTTCTGCACTATTCTCGGCAATAATGAAACTTGCAAATTTCGTTTTTTAATTATTGGAGATACCAGATTCAGTGTATTCAGAAACGTAAACACTATACAGATAATCGTGCTCTACAATATTATTCTACAAATCGTTTATCGTTTTAAATTATATTATAAAATGAAACTATATCACAGATTAAATCTATAGACCATAGGTTAACTGCATACGGGAATAAATATAGTTAAATACTGTGGTACATAAATATTTCATCGTAGAATACGGTCACAATGATTCCTGTGCGGTGTATAAGTAGGTTATTAAGTTTATTTTACATCCCGAGTGAGCTATCTAATTAAATTTAATCCGTGATATTACATTAGACATTTAAACAAGCATCAATTAAATACATATAAGTTATATGTATTTAATGATATAAATAATAAATTATTGTAATGTATCAAAATATCATAATACCTACTACCGAATACCGATTAATATTATAGCATTTTAAGTGCCTGTTAAAATAATTAAACCCTGAAATATATATTTCGAAATTTCAATACTCGAAACCGGTAATTACAACTAAAAATGGACAAAATAATAATCGTTACTTATATAAGACCAAAAACGAATTCAAATTGCCATTTAATTTCAAAGCACTTTAATCAATAAATCTGAATTTGAAAAAAACCTATGTAAACACAACTAGTAATCCCAATTGAATCGAAATCATATACCTACATAGGTAATTTTCTAAAAACTAATGAACACAGCGGGTAACCACATTTAATATTATTTCCTACCAAAATTTAGATATTTATTATATAGTTTTTGGGTACATAGGCATTATATTGACGTATAAAATATTTATAATTATTATAATTTTATTTTATTTTTTTGTAGTTGATTAATATTACGTTTTTGAAGTGGATGTGCTTTGAAAATGTACCTACCTATGTCTATTTCATTTTAGTTTGTATTGCATTTATATTGTATACGCCTATTTATAATTATGTTCAAAATTTGAAGCACCATAATATTTCGAAATTCAATCCTCAAGCTGGGTTAATAGTCGTTTCTCAATCGTTTATAACACTATTAAATTACGTAAGATTTAGTAAACCTGAACTTCATAACGTTCATTAATCGTAGGGTGATAATGGTGTTCGTTGCTCGTTTCTCATAGTTCTATTATATAGTATATAGTGAATGGTAATAATGCATTCATTGTCGGTTTATTCTGTCGTATTTAAATAAACACATATATATGTATAAAATTACACACAAACCAGTATATTTGATATAAAATATATTTTTTAAATTTTATAATAATTTTGACCCTAATCACCTTAACAGTTACGACCTTGACTCATATACGAATGTCTGGTACACCGTAGAACATTTATAAAATTATTATATATTTTATTCGCGTGTTTTTCTCGTAAAGTCTGGGACGCGAAATCGTGACTTCAATGTCGTAAGTATCGCACACGCCGCAATGTTATAATTTATAATAACACTAAATAGCGGGAGGTGGCGAACAATGAAAGAGGATAATCACTCGGGTTCAGCTTCTTCCGGTTTATATAAGTTTGTTGCTAATTTTATACGCATGCGTAACTCCAAGACGACGATTAATTAAAATTTGCCAAAATTCTCAGAGCATCCGAGTTGAGTCCCAGACACCTAGTGTTATCTACATAGTAGTTTAACATATAGCATACTAGTTGGGTCCAGAATTTTATTTTCAGAGCACTAGTTGGGTCTCGTTTTATTTTTCATAAGTGACCAACACAAGAGTAACATTTTTGATAATTGTACTTATACGTATTTTGAATTCTGAGCGTTGTGAGAAAGCTCTTGACTAGTAATGTTTATTATCAATAATAATAAATTTAATCTATGATAATAATAATAAATTATAAAATTAAAATTAAACTCAGCATATTTCAATTTAAATGTAACAGTAATTTATATATAGATGTGCAATAAGCTATAAATAAGATTAGGTATGGCTGTATGCTATATATAATACCTATATTATATATATATATATATATAAATGTTTTCATACATTTTTGAAATGAACACGTTCAAGCGCACGTTTGAAAAAAACGGGTGTTCTGTAAACTATACCTAAGTATTTACTAAGTTGCGTAACAATTAGTTTTCAAAAAAAAATTTAAAAAATGAATGAATCAATGATTTTTGATTAAAGAATGTGAATGGAAAGGCGTTCGATGTTTTAGTTCCAAACCTTGCATTTTTCCCAACTCAATTTTCCATTATTCAATTTTTTTTTACAATTTCATAGTATAATTTTTACTTATCCGTCTATTTTTAACCTAATAAATAAATTAAATCTGTTTAAAAATCAGGTTTATTGGGATCTTTTTTAAAACAATTTTTGAAAAAATATTTGGGAAAAATTTTTATTGTAAAAAAAAAAATAAATAATTATTGAGGAAAATTATATTGGAAAAATGAACTACATATTAAGAAAAATAGAATTTGAATCCCTTAAAATAGTACAAATAATATCTAAATTGAATATTCTATGTCGTAAAAATTACATTTTATTTATAAAAAACACAGCAGTAATACAAATTGAATTTTTTAAATTCAATATACACTAATTTAAGTATAGATTTATGTAAACAAAATTTCATTTTACAAAAAATGTAATATGTACATTCAATTTGAAAAAGAATATATATCCAACAAAATAATTATTAACATACTTAATAATTGTATAATAATTTTACGAATGACAAAAAAGTATTTTTTTTACTCATTAACTCGAATAAGTATTCCAAACACAAAAGTACATATATTTACAAACATATTGTTATTTATATAAGTATGATGTTGCATAGATTATTATATTATATAATATGAACAAAATCTCAATTTAATTTTGAAATTTGCGTTTTATAAAAATGCAAATATCTTTGTTGAAATCATGTCGATTGGGAAGCAATTGGACCTAGAACCCTTAAATTCTGAGTCAGCAATCCGTTATAAAAAATATAGGCCTACTGCAGTCTATATTTAACATTGATAGGTATAAAAAATATATTCACATTTTCAAAAATGTAAACATTAAAAAAAAATTAACGTACACGAATGAGCTTTTTTTTAACATAATATATAAACATTTTCTATAGAATTCAGGATCAAAAATGGAATTCTGGAATTTCTTTTAAAAAACGATTGGAATAAAATCAGTATTAAAATTTTTTTTATCGAATTCCTAAAATATTTTAACTAGTTTTTTTCAGTTTTTTACATTTTCTCTTGTTATATAATATACCGTGGAAATGTTCGATTACTATCCACAAATTCTCGTACAAACAATGAAAACGGTCGTCTGTCGGTTATATACATAATATTCGTACTGTGTACGTTTTAATAATGTGTCGAACGTGTACCTGCACGAAATATGTAACTTTTATCAAGTATACAATATACTAAATAATAGGTGTCTTTCTTTATCAGACCCACTCAATAATTTCTCTTTCTATATTTCATTCTCTTCGAAGGAATAAATTATTGAATAAATACTGGCGTGGCTGCGGTATGTACACACGAAGAAGAGATACCGTATGTTCTATCGAATACTTAAAAAGTCACTTACAATATCGTGAACCGAAAAAATTTTTTTTTTAAATAATCGTTATCTCCGTCGAAACGGCACAAACCAAACACAAGCGTATTTAGATATATTATAATGGTGGTTCACGATGTCCTTTTTTTTTCATTCCAATGGTTGTAAATTTATAAGCACTTTGGGTTGAGCTATTGAGATATATTATATATTATATATGTAGACGCAATTTCGTTTTATTATTATAATGTAAATTTCAAGTACGAGAATTTTACATGAAACCGTTAGTAATCGTTTTACATAATGTTATAATATATCGGAAATCGTCGATATTTATACGATAAATGTATTAATAAATTCTGTTTTCTATACCTTTTGGCTGCAGTACTTGAACTAAACAAATAATAAATAGCTATATAGTAATTAATAATTTAGGGAAGCTATTTTGTACATTTTACATTTAGAAAAATGTTAGTGTTGACAATACGTCACTTAAGGATGAACATTTTTTATGACAAAATAACGAATTCTTCTGCGGGAGAGCGTTTTTAAATTAAAAACGGCCATTTATTTTACATGAATTAAGACTTTTATATATTCTATATCTTTATTAATAATTATCAGAATATAGAAATTCCATGATTTAGTTACAAAAATAATATAAAAATCGTTCTATTATGTAAGAAAGTGATTTTTCAAAAAAATTGATTTGGAACCCTTTCATTCTCATGTAACAAATAATTTGTGGTCATCATTTATTACAAAAAAAAGTTAGGAGTGTACACTCTACGAGAAGCCTAAATTTCTGGATTATATATGTATTTTTCAATAATTTGTTATAGAAAAACAGTAATCAAATTCCTTGAAAATTAAAAAAAAAAAAAATCATTTTTTATAACTAATTATTATTTTTTACAACTTTTTATAAATAATAAAATGTAATAAAAAGTACAACATAAATAGACCAAAATTCAATTTACATTTAATATTAAAATCTATAATAACGAATAAAAATGTTAACTATTGCAATGTTCATTGCATGACAATGACATCACTCATGACAATGAATCGCAAGAAAAGACGAACGGACGTGGTATAGATTTCCCTGTTTCTAATTTCTATATTAGTAGTTTATCTCCCTAGCAATTATTCCTAACGAATTGTAAGTACGGTTTTTATGGTGAAACGAAGATAATTTTAAAATTATAATTTTTAATTTTAGATAATCATTATTTGAATTTTAATATTTGAAATTGTAATTATATTTAAAAGTTATAGTAGTTCTATAATAATCTACGTTTTATGATATTTTATCGATAAATCATTGTATATAGGTACTTAAATATGTTTAATTAAACATTCAGACAAAATGCTGTATTCTTTATAAATATAAAATATTCTTAAATTTATATAAATATTTTAACTCTTACGTGGTTTTGCACAGCAAATTAGGGAGGAGTTGTTTTCGATATAAGCTGTGTGAGTGAGGAAAACTATTAAGTGATCCCGCCTGCTTTAGGTACAAATACTGTGAAAGCATTTTTATTTCTAAATGAAATAAAATAATAAAATAATATATGTAAATTTAAATTATTTATTTTGAAAACAAATAAGTAGTATGTTTAAAAGGAAGACACACAGACTATTTTTTAATTAAAAACTTGCATTAGAATTTTTATTTTTATCAATTTATAAACATGTTAGAAATATGAAACAAAAAATAAATTATAACTAACAATATTATCTAGAGATTGATGAAGCCGATTTTTGAGATATCCATTTTTACACGTTTTATGAACTGTTAAAATATCGATTTTTTTTAACAGCTTATAAAACGTGTAAAAATATAAATCTCAAAATTTGGTTCCATAAGTCACTAGGTAATTTTGTTGTTTATAATTTATTTCTATTTCACATTTCTACAATATTCTCAAGATAATAAAAATTAAAAGTGCATAAACATGTTTTTAAGCAAATATCGTGATAATACGACAATTAAAACTGGTATTGACACAGCTATATTCTTGAATTACTTTTAAAATATATTTAAATAATTTTTATTTGTTTAATTTTCATTTTTCTTAAAATTGCCTATACAAAACCTCGTAAAAATTGGGTATGGGCGTCCTCTTAATATAAATATGTATAAGTACAATCGTTTAAAATAATTAACAACTGTCTATTCTTAATGGACGTATTGTAGTGTGAATAAAAAATGTTCAATATTATACCTAATGGCTTACATTTAGGTATTTTGTTCAGGCAAGTAGGTATATATTTTATTTTGAATAAACAAACTTAAAGTAATAACAAACTAATAAAATGTAATAATGAATATAATTTTAACAAGTCGCTTATTTATTTTTTAGTCTCGAACAACGTTTATCCATTAAACTAAGCCTTTAAAATCTTTCAAGTTTAAATGTAACAACTAATGATACCTGTATTTAATGGTTGAATGAAAGTGTGATTTTTACCAAAATGCGTTTTGTAAAAATATGACTTTGTGTAAATGTTCTAAAAATAATTCTGTAAATCTTGTATTGATTAATAATGCCATTTTTATCTAACACATTATAAATATAGAAAATTAATGAATACCTACATATGGAAGAATTGGAACAACAACCATATGCAGATAAATCTACTTTTTAAAAATGTTCAGGGCTCATAAAAAGACGTTTTATTCTTAGAATAAATCAATGCTAAAATTATTAAAATTTTTTTTTTAATTGTTTATATAATGATAAATAATACTAGGAACTTTGAATTTATTTTATCTATTAACAAAAAAAAAAATAAATATTCATGGAACCCATGGATTTATTTGGTTGTTGCGCCAAACATACCATTTTTTAGAGTTATACTAAAAGTAATTAAATTTACCCAAAGTGTGTAAATTTTGATTTCAATACTTATTAATTATAATAAAATAGTATCTTATTTTTGGAATTGAGATATAACAATCCATATGACATTATGTACTTTAATATAAGAAATATAATAAAGTTTGGAGCATTAATCAGATAAATCCGTATTTATCTGATATTTGTATAAAAGCCAAAAAAAAAAAAAAAAAAGATAAATCTATTTCAGTAATAACTAAATAAATAATAATTGGATTCATCTGTTTTATGCACACCTCTTGGTGTAGAATTTTTTTATACGTGTATGTAATTTCAAAAAAAAGTTGATTTATCTGGTTGTTGTTCCTTCATATGGTATATTGCAATAATACCTTTTTCTAGCGCAATATTTAAGATAGTTTACCAACCTCATTGAAATAAATTTGTGAGATTATTAAATATAATGTTATTGAAATGTGATTTGGTTGAAGTAAAAATTGTAATAGTATATTTAATTGTTGTATCTACCTATGAGTATTATATATTTGAGAACTGGATGGGATATTAACTTTAAGTATGTTTATTGTATAATGAACAAACAAATAAAAATTTATTACGCGATAAAAAAAGGTGTTGCTTTTAATCATAATTATATATATTTTGATAAGTACAAAATTTAACGCTTCAAATTACTACGTAATGATACAATTATTATTATCCGCGATACCATCTCACATTCATTTGTTATATTTTAATTCGAATTTATATATACTATATTATTATGTCTAACTTTTCATATTAATTAATGTAGGTATTTTGAAGTATGAATAATAATTATTAGAATTTATGTATGACGTAATAATTTATTTACGAGCGTAAAAAAACGCTTTGAAAAAACTATGCTAGATGTATTTGGATTATACGTGCTAATTGGTGTAAGAAATCGTTGAACTATAATAGGTATGTATTACATAGTTACTGGGATTGGTAAGCTATAATTTTTTAAACTCAAGTTTAAGTAATGTTGGTTAAAAATTAGTAATAAGTAAAGATACCTAAATGTTAAAAGTTGCTTCTAGTTTGAATAAAAAAATGTATCGAGTTGCGTTTGAAGTTTGTTTATGAAAAGATAACTTAAGTTATTTGCTGTAAGTTAATTTTGATTATTCACTATATCTATTTTATTCAAGTAAAGCGTATTTTATTGAACATCAATGATATTAAGGGTTTTCCGATGTTTTGGTGTATTGATAAGTATTGATAAGAATGTAATAAAATCATAATAATAATAAATAAATAGTTTTAATGATAAGAAAACCAATATTAAAAAAAAAAAAAATGCCGGTCTTAGTAGGGGATGGAAGTATTTTGATCGTTGGATTGGATATTTATGTGTGTAAATGTATTGAATTTCAAAATAATGATAAATAATTTTTTTCGTCTAAACGATTCTTAGAGTAATTCGGCATGATATACCTACATAAATATTATAGTAAAATTCTTGAAAATTTTGGAGTTATAGTAAATATTTTGTGTAAACTTCAAGTTTCTAGCATTTTATTTATCATTTTTGGTAGTTATAAATATTATAACTATGACTAGTTTATTTATTATTTTTTAATTTATAACGGCTTTTATAAAAATATTTCCGTTATAAAAGTTAGTTTTTCGTTAACTAATTAAAGAAAATCAAAAAACTGTCCCCGATAAAGTACCTACCAACTAGAATAAATTCCTCATCAAAAACATCATCTATACCAGTAACTTTTTACCTTTGTTCCCAAAAAAGTGTAACGTACATGAAAAAATTAAAAAAAAAAAAAACAATACATTATCTTAAACAAAAATAACAATTAAAATAACAGATAATTAATAACAATTAAAAATAAAACAATTACCTATATTACTATTAACTAATTATAATATACTTTTTTTTTATAAGTATTTGAACTTTATAAAAATAACTCAATACCTAGGTTAAAAGTAATTTCAGTACAAAATACCTTGTAAGTTAACTATATTAAAGTCGTTAATGTCTCGACTTTGAGGTCAATAATAATATACATACCTAGTCTATTGTTTTTTCACTTTTTCAAATATACAGTATTGTATAATGTACGAAGATCTGTTCCAGGATTGTTCCGGACGAAACATGAACGCGTTTCAAGGTATTTACCATTAATTTACGACCCGTGGAACGGAATTAAATCCAATAAACACGAAGGTTGTTAACTGTTTAATGGATTTAATAGCCGTCTTTTGGTAACATACGGTATCGCGGTATTGTATTTTGACGCGCCAAAATAAGTATTCCTTGATGTTGAAAAAAAATGTACAACTATTTATATACGGTTTTACCTTGGAAACGGATCGGTTCCCAGAATATTGTATTCTCGATGGGTAAGTATACTGGTTTTCTGAGTCATAATATACCGATCGATACTCCACGAATCCAGATTCCTATAACCCTTTAATAGAATACGTCATATATATGCCTTATTTATAAATACTTGATTTTTGTCCCGAGTATTGTCACGAACCAATAAATACTAGATAGGGATCCAGGTAGCGCGGTCCTACCAGAAATGTCTTCAAAAACGAACATGACAGATCGAACTACATGCGATTAATCATAATGAGAATAGTTTTTTTTTAAAATAAAAATATGTCATCTATGATTTTAAAATTTTAAATCGCTTATAAAAAAAAATAATATATTATAATTACTGTAAAAAAAATTTCCCTGACAAAATCTTGAAAGATTTTATTAATATAATCACAATTCGTCTGGTATCTAGACTTGGTGTTCAAGTCTCGGTTTTAGCCTTTATTACAACGTAGGTACTTGAAGAACTATCTTTTATGGTCCATTTTTTAGTGTGTGGCATCCTAATATAGGATATATGTATAATATATACATACACAAACATATATATATATTTAATAAATATCATATTTACAACTTTTAGAACCATCAATTATTTCTAAATTATATCGAAGGGATTTCAACGAAATTTTTTTTTTGACCGATCTATATATTATACTTAAAAAAAAAATCGGGAAGTAATGTGTGGAAGCACTTTGCTCGTCGGTAGGAAATTAGAATACTGGTAAGTAGTAGTGTTTATATTATATTTATATTCATATTACATTTGAAAAAAAAAAATTGAGCGGAGCTCATTGTAGTATAGTAAGTAATATTTACTAACCATTGAAACTTTGTTATTTTTCCAATTATAAAAATTTTCCTTTATAAAAAGTAGTTTTTCTTTTTCACTTAAGAAAACTAATGTGAAACACCAAAAATGATAACAACCAGAACATATTTTGTATCTAAAAGGCCATTTAATTCAAAACTTCTACTCGACTCATCGAACTACCCAAATAGTTAAATTTACATTTCATTTATTTATAGTTTTAAATGAGGTATAACCGTGGGCGTTCTCACGACGGTGGTGATATGGTGGATGGATCACCTCCCATGGTCTTTTTCTTAATACAGTACACGTCTGTACAACCTCATTTCAGTACACATTCCATCTCTAGTCTTCATGTCTAAAATAATGATAGTATATATTATAATAACATAGCAGATAAGTGATAGTACCAAGATAGTGCAATTCTATATAATTATTGCAAATATCAATGTTTATACCCGTGTTTATATTGCTGCAAAAGTGGGACAATAATTCAGATCAGGCGCAATGCTGTAGTCTAGTGACTATAAGTTGCTTAATAAACATTTTCATTTGATATATGATAATATAATAATATTGATATTTGATATATGATAATACGTATTAGAGAAAACATATATGAAAGTCAATTTAGCATAGATATTTTTTCAATATAATTATGAATCGATTACTATTAATTGGTAAGCAACACGGCGCCTCATCCGATTTTCAGCAGTATTAAAGATACACTCATCCAAAATGATTTGCCAGACCTAATATTTTTAAGACAGTGGGTAGTAGGGATAAAATATGGTCAATAACCGTGGTCATTACATAATAACATATTCCGGCTGATGGTTTTTATTTTTTGTTATCAAAAACAAGGTGGATTGATAAGGAGTTTGCTCAGCCCGCCTAAGATATTATAATTATTACGATTACACTAGTTGAAAATTCTGATAGGAGCGCAGCTTACGTGAAAGAGGAGCTAACTCCTAAGATATATAAAATATAATGTTTTTTTATTGTAATTTTTTGAATTTTTGAACCTTTCTAAGGAAACTACAAGCGTAGACACAAGTAATATAAATTATAAACAAATAGGTGCATGTATTTTTTATTATTAATACGTAGGTAGGTAGTTATTATTGTTATTATTTATTTATATCTAATCAATATAATATAATATAATGTAGGTATGTTTTTAAGTGTTATATTATTACCTACCTATATTATGTCGATAGGGTATAGACATGTTAAATTTATACTATTTTAGACATTTTTTTTAACGTTTTTCTTTTCCATTTTGTTTTATATTTGTACTCAGAAAATTAATAAATATAGTTACAATATAATTTATAATTTGTTGATATTTAAAAATATTATATTTAAAAAAGTCGTCCAGATACAGATGGTGTATCATAATTAATTTAAAATTAAAAGAAAAGATAAATCATTGCATTCAAAATAGGATTCTGAGCAACGCTCAATATAATAATATAATTTAAAAAAAATAAATATGGATATATAGGTTACCATGACGATTTTATTTTTATTTTATTATTTCTTCTACATTTCCATTATTAAAGGTGGTTTTTTAACAATTAAATACAATTTATCTGAAAATTGTGAAAACGGCCCTAAATGACTCATTATTTTTCCTAATTTAAAGTTTTTTATCATATATAATAATATATATATTAAAATAATATAATACTTTTAAAGGCCGTTAAAATTTTTGGGCCTCAATAGAGAAATACATATTAATCCAAAGTACATATTTATGTCTTGGCTCAAAAGTCTAAAAATTTTTTGTAGATTTATTAATGATATTTAAAAATTATTTAAATTATTTATTATTTAAATTTATAATTATTATTTTAAGATTCATTCTATATTCTATTGTAATGAAGGGGGAGCGTAACCCCTACGGGTCACTTTTCAATTAATTTTATTATATCTCCCTCCATCGAAAAATTCTAAGAACACCATTAGCACCCTTTATTGGATCGGAAATGTCACGTCGATACGGAATGGGAACGAATCAAATAGATCGATGACAATATATTGACTGATTCCAAAGCTTTTTTAACTTTTGCGTTTTTTAACGTTTGTTTGGAACCAAAAAACAATTGTACATCTTCGTAGTTTACATCATAAATATTATTGTCTATTGAGACACATACCTACGTCAAAAAAAAAAAAAAAGGCACGAGTAGAATTATTAGATAGTTTAAAAGTATCCGTAATTAAAATTATAATTTATTATTTAGTGTTTGGAATGAATGCAAACACTTAAACACATTAATTTACTAATTATTACGAATACAAAAGAAATTTATTTGCATCCGAAATATAAGAGAAATAAGAGTAATTTAAATAGGTACAAAATATTTAAAATAAAAATATATATTATATAACTTTTGACATTTGCTCATACTAATAATTTACAAAAATTGTTTTTCTACAATATAGTATACCTAATATACTTTATTAGGTATGGTACTTAGTCAGTTTTTAACTAAAAATCACTTAATTTACATAGGTATGTGACTTTTTTTTTACTTTTCTTTATAGAAACCACTCAAATTTTTACTTATGGCCAAGTAAATGTGATTTAATACATAATCTACATATAATTAATGAATAAAATATTTGAAAAAAATTGCTTATTGGTTGTTAGATCATAAAAAATATTTATAACAATAAAATAAATCCCAAAGTGAAATAGTGTCTTACAAAATTCAGATTATATTTATTTATATTATTTTATTATACAAATGGTCAAACTCTAAATAAACAATTTATAGACAATACAAACAATAGTATACTTAATAGTTAATATATAGCAAATAAATATCAATTTAATTAATATAATAATAAAAGTAGTGTGTAGGTATTTTCATATTTAAAAAAATTTCAAGTTTGTGATTTCAAAAATAAAATAAAAGAGTCTCTAGCAAAATACATTAAGTTAGTAACTAAATAATCAATTCCATTTTTAAATTAGACAATAAATTACTTAAGATTAATAGTTAGGTATTTATATAATAATAGTTTGATAAATATTAAATATAAATACATTAAAAACATATAGGTAGTTATAATAATAATACATAATTCATTTGTAATATAAAGTCAAGTGGGAAGTGTATATTTTTGATAGTTCTTCTAAATAGGCAACTGAATAAAGTCTTCAAATAAATAACTAATCTATTAAAAATATAAATAATTCTACAAGTAACTCAACACCAAAATAAAAAAAAAAATAAAAAAAAAAAAAAAAAACTAATCTATTATTCTTACTTTAATATAACTATACTAATCGTTTCTCCAAAAATATGTTTTTTTGAAATTTGTTTTTTTTTTCGAATATTTAGTATTAATTTCTAATAATGTATAGAATTTTTCATAATTTACATGGAAGTACTGAAAAATATTTTATCCTCATGTTTTGAAAGTTGAAATAATGTGGATATTCTCCTTCAAATTCTCTTTTCAGATGTACGTCATGAACTCATCGTCTTTAATGGTCTTGTTTTTTCTGTTTTTCTGTAGGCATAAGATCAAGTATTAACATTTAACACCATAGTATCCAGCTCATCACTACTAAAATCACTAATTTCATTTTATTTTATTATCGCATTACCTATTATCACCATAAAGTTCGTCTTTATCCCGACTAGTGTGAGAGCAAAAATTTGTTTTCATTCCGTTCTGTTCTGCCGGATAACTAATTATAGCAATGTATTTTTAATATAATTATTGTTTTGCTTATTTTTCCCTGTACTCTTTCTCCTCTTAAATACACAACTGTTCATTTCAGTCGATTAAATAAATTTTAAACCCCAATTAATCGCTTCAAAAGTCGGTTTGGTGTGTTGTAGGTATTATATATATTGTTGTTTGAGCATTTTCCCGGAATAATGTATTAAAATTGAAATTGACTCGTCGAAAAAAACATCCGAGTGCTTATTGTTTCGTTGCATTTTTCGATATCATTAGGTTTTTTTATTTTTGAAATTTAACGAAATGTAGCCTTTGATGTTTTGGAGTCGATAAAAACAAAATAAAAAACAGTCCAGGAATAAATTAGCATCTAATTATAGCATCCAAATTCCAGTCTTGCGCGGAAGCGGTTGAATACCTATATAGAAAAGTGTATGTATATATAATATGTACATACCTACCTATACCGGATAACGACGAACGCGACAAAGAGGTTTTTTTTTATTGTAAGTATTCGTTATTTAACATGCAAATTCGACCAGAAGTCACAATTTATTGAACGTACTCGTATTTTTTCGACATCATTCAATAAGATTAAAATAACAAAAAAAAACCAAAAATCAGTGAAACGTATAAATATATTATAGGTATATGTATTGTAATTTATATTTTATTCGCTAAACCGATAAAAGAGACCGAATATAATTTCATTTAATGCAGACAAATATAATATAAAAAAGAAATGTAAAAAACGTCGCTCGTGGATTTATAATATGGACTCGATGATAGTATATATTATATATATATATACACATAATGCTGACATATACATATTATGTACTTTGTGCTTACTATATACCGTATTTGTAAATATATACGTCTTAAGCACACGAGATTTTCGTATAAGATTGTGTGTAATTCTCTCAGTAATTGTTTGTCGGGAAACTTTTAAGGCGATCAGATTAACTCTTGCCAGGAAAACAGCGTGGCCAGAAATTAATGAAAAAAAAAAAAAAAAAATTTAGAACCAAACTCGCATTATTGTTATTATTATTATTAGTTTTTCATTTTTAATTGCTCGGAAAGTCGCGCCGAAGTCTGTAATAAATATAATACAACAATCGCACGTCGTTCCATTGCATCTGCTGCAGCACGGAAAACTTTTACGTACAAGTATAATATATTAAATGTGAATAAAAATTAAAACGAGAAGTATAAATTATACATTAGATGAGAAATGTTTGCGTTTTGGATTAAAAACTTAATTACACAACGGAAAAAAATGATTAAAAAAAAGCGTTTAACCAGGCGGAGGTTTGAGGAGATCTATGTACAGCAGTTCGTACTGCATTTTACAACTAATGATAAAATTACCGCGTCTTAAAAACAATTAAATACAGTGCACTCAAGCTCAATACATGTACAAAAGTAATTAAATATAATAATAAATATATATTCGTAAAAAGAAATTAGTCAACGACAAACGCATTTAACTTTTTTTTATAGAATTTGAACCCATGTCTCCATAAAATGCAAAATGTGTGCTAGCTACAATTTATACGAGAGCTCATTTTAGGGTTTTATTTTTATTTTAGAGAAACAATAGGGTTACTTTTAACTTAATAATATACAATTTAGAATCTAGATAAGAAACTCAATCGTTTAATACCATTCATTATTTTAGGTATTTATTGTTATTAAATGTTGGGAAGTAAAAAGTTTCTGCTGAATTTGTTGTGATTTTAAAATCAGTATACATTATATAGGGTTTTGTATATTGCAGTTATGCAGTGTTAACGGTTTTGATATTTATAAGTTAACTTCATGAGTCTTGTTTTTGGTTTGAATATCGGATTTTGAAATTCCAAAAAAAAGTTATAGTTTTACTGAATACCTGACAACACTGGTATATTCTTAGGGTAAATGTCGAATTTAATTTTTTTAAATATAAAGAGGACAAGCGATAATAATTTGTGATAAGACACAAAATAGGTGTAGACACAAAACATATATTAAATATTATTTATAGGCAGAGATGTTTTGGAGCGTATATATACTATATATATAGTATATAGTATATAGTATATATAGTATATATACTAGGTATTATAAGTTTAATATGGAATGCGTGTCAATCTGTGTGGCTACAGAGTTCAAGCACGATCTTAGAATAAAATAGTTGGGGAGTAGTGGTGTATGTCTTAGATTTCTGACTGAAAAATCTGTATACCTACTTTATTTATTATAGCTATGACCTTATTTATTATTGTTTTTCAGTCTGATAAAATTATTGACTTGCCGCCGATATTGAAATTCTATCCTTATCGTTTTATCACTATTATCACATAAATGTACCAAGATTGAATGGAATGATAATAAATATCGATTTCTCAGTTTTTTTTCTTCAAGTATTTTCCCAAATTGAGTATCAAAAGTATAATTCATTGTGGCGCATTATAATATAATTTTGAATGAAAAGTGTTCAAGCTATAAAAGGCATAATCACGATTTAATAATAGAATTAATATTTAATTGTGTTTGTACATAACTTTTGAAATCTGAAAAATGTCCAAATTTCTTTATATTTTTGAGCGATTTTTTGTAATGTCGAGAAGGAAAGAACCCTGAGGTTAATAGCTTTTACAGTATTATGTAGAGGTAATATTCTCGATGAAGACCTGCGTGTAGACTGTTGGTACATTAACCCTGTCAAAAATGTTGTTTTCAAACACGAAAACGAGAAACATCAATGTAAATCCAATGCGTCCATTGTTCCGCTCGAAAACTATAAAACGGTTACGTTGTGACGTCATATACACGCTATAACAAACTAGTTATAATACGTGCTATGCCTATATGACGTGGTTTATACTGCATATGCCATATATAATATATATGTATATGTATATACCTTAACCTAGGTATTGGTATACGAGTATACAAAACAATGTACGCCGTCTGAATGTACAATACACAATAATATATAATATTGTCGAGTTTTATTGTACAAATTTGAATAATAAGCGTGTAACATATTTATGTTGAATGGCTTATTAATATGCTTATAATCGCATAGGGTCACGAAATCGGGTCTTTTTTTTAAGTGCGGGTGGCGGCGGTGGTGGTGTTTACTTTTCATATATATATATATGATTCAGTTAACAGTAAATATCAAAAACACGTATACTTATATACATATTATACACACACACACACACACATACACACGCACAAACCTTATTGTGTGGGTGTGTGCGATATACCGACTACAGGCTGTGCACCCTTTCAATTTACAATAAAATAACACTATATACTACTAATCTGTCACCATCGCAGATACTCGAAAGAATTTATACAATATTATATATGATTACGTGAGTGCGAGTGTAGCCGGTGTATACAATGTGAAAAATCGTATACAAATCAAACACTCGAGTTTGGTTTGGTTTAGTTTTATGACTGTATCGGAGAAATTGTCCGGGTTATTGGGGCAATAAAAAAAAAAAAAAAAAAAAAAAAAAACTCTTTTAGTTTTGTGAAAATGTTTATATAATACGTTTGTACGAACGAGTTCACCTGTAAAAAAAAAAAAAAAAAAAAATGAACACGTTCATTTTTTAAGTGTTAAATATCATATAAGTATATCTAATATAAATACAGATTATTTTACTCAAAGTTAAACGATTTTGAAAAACATTTTTACTACGCGGCCTTCTTAAAGTAATTTACTATTATAGTTCTCATATGCGATCGGGCTCCGTTAGTTATTGTTGGGTAGTTCTAAAGTTAGTTTCTTTGAAGTTTATCTTCATAACTGTAGTCCAAACATTGAATTAATATTATACAGAAACGGCTTTAACAATATATCCAGTTAAATGTTTCCTCGATTTAGCGATATAAAAATCATTAATGTATATATTTTGTTTTAAAGCATTCACAAAATCCACCGTTAGGTACAAAATCAATGTTTTAGGACCGATTTTCGAAATAATTTTAAACGGTTATCGTTCACCAAAATGGCGGTGGACTAATGCGATTATATTTTATATTGCATTTTCACCAAGTCTATGATTTAAAAAATTCATAAAACATACAAGATTATTATATTATGAATAGTTAACAATACATACCAACCATTTATATAACTACGTGATCTTATTAATAAACTTAATAATCTTTGGTCCTTTAATTGTTTATATTTTAAAATATAGTCGATTATAAACATGTTTCAAAAATTATAATTTTTATTATATAGGTAAGTATATAATTTAAATATACAGTAAAAAATATATGGTTATCTAGTATTTTTTTATGTACAGTTGATCATTTTTATAATGTTTCAGACCATTTACTAAAACAGTAACCATAATATTGTTTACAGTGTTAACAAATGATTTTGCTAAATTGCTTTCTTCTACTTGAATTTCTTTCGTTGTGTTTACATGCACAAGATATAATTCATACCTAATTTGTTTTTAAATTAAGTCGTGCTTAAGAAAAACGTTTTTAATTAGATTTTCAAAAGTTCAACTTATTGGACTTGACTCATTTCATAAAATAAATGAATTGTGTGCATTCGACAGCCTTTAATATTATGCATAAGTAGTAAGTACACCAAAAGTGAATTATAATACAATATTAGTCGTATGCAAAATAATAGGCATGTACTCATTGTTGTTAAACCACATGCATTGCGAAGCACCTCTTTATATTATAATTATTATATAATATATAATATAATTAAATTAATAAGTGCAATATACGAATAATATTATACTTTATGATATGGGGTGGCTATATTCGTATATAATATTCCCAATGTCATTAATGTTTTACAGCACGTGCTTTGTTTTCCAAAAAGTTTGGTATGATATTTCATTTAATTATACTGGCGCTAATTTCATAAACGTACTCGTATATCAGAAACGCTACAAAAATAACGCCACTGTAAATAGGAAATTACCGAAAACTTACTATCCGAACTGTATGTAAGTAAAAAAAAAGTCATCACATATGTGTTATGCAAAGGTTCTAAAACGCATATTAAAACACCATTATTTATTTTACAAAATCAAAAGCCACGTAATTGTATCCTAAAATTAAATGACTAAATTCATAACTGGTTATATACATACATATATATTAATGAGTTAGGTACCTGTCGAAAATTCAGTAAATTATAATTTTTTATTAATCAGATAATAATAGCGTTTTATATGCATAAATAAAATTCAATATTAATTTTATTTCAATATTTTAAGCAAAATAAATTTGGTTAGTTTGATAGATTATAAAATGTTCTAAACTTTATAAACATTTAACTGAATAATTAAAAAAAACACGAGAAAAAACATTTTTATACCATGAGCCCAACAAAAGTTTAACCTGTACCTATAAATGTAATTTTTTCAATTTATTTATTAAGCCTAATAATAATTAAAAGAACTCAACATTTATTTTAGAATAATATTTTTTTTTAGCATTGAAAGATATATGTAGTAGAATAATTATATATTTCCTTTTAAAGCATTTGAAATATAAAAATATAAAATATAATGCCTACTTATATATTGTTTCTAACGATAAAATCTACATAGTGTTTATAATCGATTGATATATTGACCATTGACCATATATTTTTAAATAACCTGTCAGTATTTTTATAATTTGTTTATTATTAATTTAGTAACATTTATAGTTTTGAGTATTATGATACTTCATATTTTAATCCAATATCAATTCTATATGACATTCAAACTACCTATATAATTTTTTAATAAATCTAGTAAATCGGCAATCACTACAAATTTTAAAAGAAAAAAAAATTTTAATAATATTATTGAAATATAATTAACTACGGAAATCAATTCAGAAATGTTTTTTAAATGCAATAGGTTTATCTTTATTACCTATTTGTTTACAAATATTAAATTTATACTACGTAATATAACAGTTTAATTGAGAATTTAAGTGATCGATCATAACTGTGATACCATTGACTATAAATAATAAAATTTTTTGAATATTTCACAAATTAAATATTAATAATGAATGTTTTATCTACTATTTTACTTGTGGGATAAAAAGTATTATTTTAACATTCGAAATAAAGTAGATGTACCTGTGGATTTATAAATACCTAATTCATATTTTTCTGAATAGGTGATAGTGTGAAACATTAGAGATTCCAATTTTGACAAAAATAAAAAAAATTAATTTACTATAGCTATACATTTTATTACTATTAAATAGATTTTTAACGATAATAAATATAAATCGGCTAACATTTTTTATGGCCCAGCGTGTGAATTATTATAACATGATACAAATCAATAATGTTTACATTGATCAATTTACATAAAATTATGTTTCTCGTGGCAACGTATAATTTTACACCGAAAATCAGGTTTCCTAATGCTCTAAATTATTGCGGCTTTCAGGGGTATTATTCTGATGTAGAATTATTTTTATTATTGATACATCGGTATATAACAGTATTACCAGCTGTATTGAACTGTTTCGACAATATTTCACTGTGTTTTATATGTATAGTTGTGAAAATAAAATGAGTATCTCTTGATTGGTAAAGGTACAATTGTTTTTCATTATAATTGATTATATAAATATCTATATTTAAATAATAGCAAAATTCTTCTTCTTCGTTGAAATATAACTCAATAATTTAATAGTGTTCCTATATGTGCATGCAAAATCGATTACCTAATATTGGTCGGCAAATTCGTTTTATCATCGTGAATTTGCATCATACGATACCAATATTTGCAATATACTGCATTGAATCGATAATCCTCTAGTATAATACGAAACTAATTTATTATATATAAACTAATTTATTCAAGGATGGGTAGGTAACGTAAACTAGAATAAATTAACTATACAAGTAAATAAAATTCGTCCAGATACAGACCGTGGGAGTTGATCGATATTAGTGATCAACTCTTACTAGCATTTAGTTCTTTTAAATGTTACGAGTGCATATGTTTTACCTGTCAGATTTAGAGAAATGTTGCCATTTTTTTTATACCTTGAGCTAATATTAGTGTATTCTGCAGAATACTTATTACTTATTTATTCTCGGCAAAAAGAACGCCTTCGATGGCGGAGGGGGATGGCTAAAATTCAAAATCTTAAATATATTAATATCAAAAGTATACTGTGTAAAATATTTTGCATAGACTGATTTATAGTGCTAATTCGAGATGTGTACTAATCGTACATTTGCACGAAATAGCAATCATTGGCAAATCATCAGTTGGCCATGCGTTGCACTAATTCCCTTGACTATGTACATATTTTTATAGTAGTAGTATGACCATATTTTAAATATTAAAAACGGGACAACAATAAAAAAGAAATCAATCTTAATAATTTTCTGCAACATTTTCATAAATCGTTTTGAAAACGTTAAATAAGCAAAAAAAAAAAAATAGATCATTTTCATCAACAATCTTTCGTCAATAAAAAAAAAAAAAAAACGGACCCCACTTCCAAAATCGTCACAAAAAAGCGTCCCGTTTAAAATTTATCGTGACAACAGCACGGAATCCACGAAAAACGGGACAGTCCTACATATAACGGCACTACGTTTGGTCACACCCTATTTAATAGCCTTGTAGAATCAATCGTACGGCAAAAAAAGACAATATAGAATAATATCATAGGGCACGTCCGAGTTCACGTGTAATTTTCTCGTCGTATGATCGAAATATGAAAAAAAAAAACAACATATATACAAATATACCATTTTTTAATGTTCTCGGAGACAAATACAGAGTAGTATAATATAATCGTGCGCCTATCAGTATATTATATCAACCGTGGAATTATCAGTGATTGTCACGACGATCCATATATCATGTATAATATATCCGTGGTGCACGGAAGAATATTATATTTTTATTTTCGGGACCAGCCATGCATGTTTTGAAAAATACGATATCTGACAACGAAAGAGTTAAACGGTCGTAATAACATATACATTCTAATCCTGCAGCAGTCGAAAAGCTATTCGAAAAGTGTAAATCGAATAAGCGTATACCAGATTGGTCTTGCAGACACTTTTAGGGGTGGGGAGAAACCTGGCATTTGTTTTCGCAGACGGGTTGACGACGGACCGTGTGGAATATGCGGTCGATTTCGAGAAACGGTCCTATCGCCCCCGGAACGTCGAAAACACGGTCGGCGGCGTATGACGTTATCGTGCACGGACAAACTATCCCGTCTTCCCGATAACAAAAAAAAAAAAAAAAAAAAAAAAAAAAAAAAACTAAAAACGAGGGATGGAACCGCGACGGTACTCCCCGAGGCCGCGAATGCATATCGTATACGAAATAATATCGATCTGTCTAGACGGCCAGACTACACGCCGCCACGCTCTGCTACTGCGGCTGCTGTCGAACGGCGAGGGGGGTTGGTGGCGATGGTGATGGTGGCGATGGGGGGGGGGAAGAGGGGACTTATAGTCTGGGGGAGAGAAACAAGTCGCCGGGTGACCTTTTCTCGGTGGCCCTCTTTTTTTCTTTTCTCTTCTCTTCTCTTCTCTTCTCTTCTCTTCTCTTCTCTTCTCTTCTCTTCTCTTCTCTTCTCTTCTCTTCTCTTCTGTTTTGAACGAACCCCGGTGCGAATTGTTGGCAACCGAAAATGCGAAACGAAAGGGAAACGCGAGTGCCGGGTTTGGCAACCGGAAAGAACCGGTCCCGTGCGCGTTGTACGCAACAAGCGCAGACGACGACGACGACGACGACGACGACGTGTCGAAATTACAGCCCCGCGAGAGGAATAATAATAATTCGTCGCCGCCGGTGCGACCGGATCCGACGCGGTATTTTGCTACCCCGCCCGAGGTCGGCGGCGATTTTCGTCATTGAATTTTTCCGTCCGTCCCCAAAAAGGCCGTCCACAATAACGATGTCCCGCCGCTTTTACCGCACACGACAATCCTGCGCGGGCACTGCGATATCGGATAGTGTTTTCGCGATGAAATCGAAATTGAAATGCCAGCGATACGGTTAAAATCGCGCTGAACATCAGTGCCGCCGGGCCAGTTGATGATTTTTTTCATAACTCGGTTAAGTATTAGGTATGTTAATAGAAAAAAGTAGTAACATTTTAATGTTGAGAATTAATTTAATTTTTTTTTTTTTTTTTCTGTACGAGTCATATGTCAATACAATATTTGAGATATACAGCTGCTCAATCATTTTAGTAGATATCTATTATTTTTTTGGAAATACTGTTTTTTTTTTTTTTTTTAATTCAAGTATTTTTAAATTGTTAAAAATCATTAATATAATATTATTGAAAATTAACAATATATAAGTTCATAAAAACATTTGATGAGTATAGCTATCTACAATTTTCTTCAAAATTCTAACAAATGGAAATTGCTCATTGCAATTTAGTACTTTCCTAAATATTGTTTATTGGTGGAAAATCTAATATATTTCTCAATTTATATTACGGGGAGGTTATTATATAATATATCTAGGTTTTCTTATTTTATTTTTATTTTCGGGAAATAAATAATTCATATAATATAATAATTATTAGAAACGATAAAAACAACTTTATTTTTATTCAACCATTTTAATAATACACACAATATGGAATTAAAATGTATCAATTATTTCGAAATTAACTTAACCGAGTTTTAATTAAAAGTAACTCGTAATTTGAAATTGAATATATAACCAAAAATAAGTTAAGTAAACAAAAATCAAATATAAAAGTTTAGTTAAAAGTTAAAATGAACTTAACTTTTAACTTAATTGATAACTTATTAACTCGTTAATGTCCAACGTTGCTGAAGAGTATGTTGCAATCGTTCATCTCTATAGACGAGTGGACTCTCGATCAATATTTGCATGGTTGCACATTTGAGGGGGAGGGGGATGTTCGATGCCCAATGTGGCATATCACAATAGATAATTATGTGTATTAAGTATTAGGAAATGACGTTCCGAGAAAGTTTCAATATTATACGGCAAGACTGGGTGTTAATTGTGAATGAATGAAATAGGGGTGGATAGCAATATAAGAGCACGGATACTGTGAGTAATGAAAGCGGAAGTCCGTCCGCAAAATGGATGATATTAGATGAAGAAAAAGAATAGGGGAGATGAACCATTTGTCACTGTCCGGCGTAAAAGACTTAGAATGGGATGTTGACTGAACTTAAGAGGATTAAAGATACTTAAAACAGCGTCAACGTGTTTCCTTCATTAATATTACAAAATAAAAATAAAACATCACGAAGCCCTTTTGAACATTTATTATATTTATTAAGTTTGTGGATTTTTTTTCATTAGATTAAGTATGTATTTTTTTTTTTTTTTTTTTTTTAGTTAAAGTTACTCGACTAATATACTTAGATCATAAAATATATACTCTCGTACACGTTCGTTTTATATAAATTATCTTTACTATAATATAATATATTATATTACACGCTTTTATTTAAATAAATATGTTTGTGATTAGAAAATGAAATAAAGGGTTATATAGTATATACAATTCATATGTAATTTATAGAGTATAGAGTAAATCATTATAGTCAGCTATATAATAATCGTTCATACTACATCTTAATTATTCTCAAAGTTAATCTTCAGATTATCAGTGTTGTTATAAATATGTTAATTAAGCATTACATGGAATCCCAACGATTTTATGTTATTTACTTGCGAATTCCTTTTCAAGGTTTGATGATGGAAGGAATTCGTTTAAATTTTATTTATGATCCTCGAAAGTACTTTCTTTACATAAATGTACCAAAAGGTTTTTTTTTCTGTAAAAAATATAATTATTTATGTAAAAAATATTTTAAATTATAATTTGTTAAAAAAAAACTTGAAAAAAATAAAAATTGTTATATTGTTATAATATAATTATTTTATTAAAAAATTGGTTGATAATAAAACTAATTCTAAAGTTTTTATTGTAAAAGTTTTTCATTCCAGAGAAAAAATGTGATCTCGTATAAAAACTGTACACAGATATATAGTTTCCAAGTACAAAATTTCCAAGTAAATTTGTATTATGATATTATTATTAAAATCGTGTAGGTACGCTCAATAGAAACGTTCTAACTGGATATTTTCAAATTATTCAGAAGAGCATTTTAATATATATAGGTAATCATTATTATAACTTAACATTGATTCAGATTCTTTTAATACTCTAGAACTCGGATGTAATAACAATGCGAATTAATTTTTCCAATTTAAAAATAAAGTACATAAAAATGTTAATAATTCGGTATAAAAAAATTGTTTTCTTTTTGAAAATTGGTGAAATATAATCTATTGATTCTGAGACATTTGATATGTTGAAATTTTAATTATAGTTCAATCCAAATCGAATTTTATTGAATTGTTTCTAATCGCATTGATTCGAATAGTTTAATAATAATATCATATCGGTATATAGTTTTTAATCAATCATGAACTCTGATGTTTGACTGACGATTATTCATTGCCTTTTTCGGAATATTACACGTATAGGAATATATGGTACAAATGGTCTTCCTTTGCTGGCTCATGTATGTAATGTGTAGGTTGTAAACGATCTCTTCCGCTTCAAACGCATTTTAAATCGACCGGATATATGCCTACACATTACGTTGAAAAGTACCGTAACCGGCGTTAAAACATAATGGTCTTATTAAAACAAAAAACAAAATCAAAATATTGTTATGATAAAATATATATATATATTAAGTATAAATCAGACAGTATTGTTTTTCTCAAAATATTTTAAGTATTAAACAATGGTATAAGGTCAATTTATTTTCATATAAATTAATGATTAAAAATAATTTTCAATATAATATATTGTTTTAAAAATAATACTACATTTTGATATCCGAATGTTTAAATTATAAATTATATAGGTACCTAAGTACATTAAACATTTTTTTTTTTTCAATCGTTTAATTTGAAGACGAATAATTTCCTTAGAACGTCATTTTACTTTCTTGAAATGTTTCAACAACGTTTTGTTTTCTTTTTATGTCTGGAAAATGAAGTAGCATTTGAGGGATAGATATGTGCTATAATATTTATTACTCTCAATTAGGTAGGCTATTATTATTATTATTATATTATTATTATATAATTAAATTATTTTACTAATCTACATGTCATAATATATAACATATTACGTATATAATATACTTGATAATATTGTAAATGTTCACATTATATGTCAAAGTGTTCTACTAAACATTTAAGTTCTACTAAAAATTAAATTTAAATACCACTAACCTTTAACTCTTTATATCATAAAACCCTACACATTAAACATAAGACAATTAAAAGTAAATCTATTATTTTTTTATATGATTAAATTATAATAAAAATACCATAAAAATATATTTTACGTTAGGTACGCATAGGCATATGCTGAATGATGAAAAACTGAAAAATGAATCTTTTTTTCACTCGATATCTTCGTAGGTATATGTGTACTAAGTACTGTACTTCCATGTATTCACCATCTATATTATGGACTTTGACAAAATAATTAGGTTTAAATCATGTCTAAATAATATTCAACAACATTTTTCGTAAACCACATGCTTTTTTTAAAATATTAAAATTTTATATAAAATCAACTTATTATAATAATAAGATTATGACTATATTATAATGTTAAAATTATATACATTTTGGAATATTATGTTTTTTTTTTGGTGTTTTTGTATACTAAACATAGTATTTGTATTGATTTCTCTACACAAAACACGTAAATAATTTTGAAAAATAGCATAAAATTAAAATAAGTATTAATTATTTCCTTTCTAAATTTTCTCTAATTATATGAATCAAATTTTGTTATTCGAAAATATTGATCTAGAGTTTAGACAGAGGTCAAGTCTATCCCACTCCCGTGCATATTAAATTTAAATCTATGCCTCACTTGTCACATATATTGTGGATTAGATTAATTATTTTTCTTTTAGAGTGAACATTTCTAAGAATATTATAATAGATGGCACGTATATATAGCTATTATACTGTAAACATTAGAGTTAAGTTGTTGCATTTAACGATTAATTTGTAAGCATTGCATTTCATTTGACAGTATTATCCTAAGTCATAATGATTTTTGAATGATCTTTAGTTTTTTTTTTTTAGTTATCAGTAGACCATAAATACCTATACCTATACTCAATATTCATTAGCAGATGACGTTCAACTAGATTACATTGTACTAACATTTAAAATTACTATAGGCAGGTACTTTAGATTAGCTACGCCAAGCTATTCCGGAAGTCTGCAGCGGTGTAGGTTAAATATAAGTTGATGTAATTATGAGAAATATATTTTGTTTTTAACAAAAAATAAAACATTTATTATTCTAATAGATTCAAAGTGACGTCTTACCATCAGAGTGTACTGTCTGCGAGAGTGTCATAATAATATGTATATGTTTGTGTCTTGCAAAAATACAATTTTTTAAATTTGATAATTGCGTAATGACTTAATTTACTTTTCAGTTCGACGTCAGTGTAAACTTTGATGTCTGAACAAAACTTTTAGACCAAAACTAATAAGTATATATTATATATTGAATTGCATCCACTAATCGACATCAGTAATGTATTTATGGTTATTTCAAACTTCGGATCTGCCGTTGACGTATCTTTATTAATGTTGTGATATGTGGGAGTTATATATACGTTTAGGTATATATAACATAATTTGTAAGTTCAACAAACAATATCTAAGTAATCTCAATGTAGTATAGTAGACCAATAGAGTATATATATATATATATATATATTATCAGAGTAGAATAAAATCACTAGTAGGTAATTTGATTTTCGAATAGAAAATTCAAAATAAATTTGGTAAAATATTATAATAATATATTTCATATTAATTGGTGACAAAAAAATATTAATAATAATAGTAATAACAATAAAACAAAGGTAGGTATAATGTATTTTCGTTTAAATTTTCCGTTTATATTGACAACCAGTAATTTACATAATATATCTACCTACTGTTATAATTGTGCTACAGAATTGACTAGTAAACTGTGCACTTATATTTTAATCGATAAGTCGAAAAAAATTTTCATAAAAATTATAAAAAAAATTACAAAAATACAAACAAAGGATATCGCATGATTTTAAATCATACTCTGCAGCTCTGCACCTATATTAATATACCTATTGGTGCCTAGAATATTCTATGCGAATCAGAACGGATACCGCTCGTCTGTGAATTGTCCAGTTGCCAAAAAATAGTATTTATACTTTACCATTCATATGATGTTCTTTTTTATAGTTTATGAAATCCGTTGATCTGCAAGCACGTTGCGTTTAGAATTCGGACGAAAGTGGCCCACCCGTGTAGTTTATGTATACAATTTTCACTGAAAACGCGTATAAAATATAATTTAAAATTATCCGAGTGAGGATAGCAATGTAACATTGTTTCGATTTTATATTATGTTATGTTATTCTATACATATAGTTACAGCTATATAGGTATACTATGTTATAGGTATAAGTATAACGAATAGGTAAATATATGGCGAGCTATCAGTACAAAAAAAGTTTCAATAGCGTTTTATTTTTCAAAATTTATTTTACTAAAGTCTGAATCATATTTAATCATTTTTTTTACATAACTAGTATTAAAAAAGCGCATTTTTTTATCCGAAAATTAAGTCTCTAAGTACATTAATGAACGAGTTACACAGATGTAAAATATTTTATCTAACGATAGTTCCGTAAGTAACTGATTGATTTTCTTTGCATTACATAAAGGATTAATTAATATAGGTACCATGTTGAAATAGGATAAATTAAGTTATATGAGCATACAAATCTCAAATGCCGTGCATTCCAGAAATATTTTATAAACACGAGTTGGAACCTTTTCATACTAAGCCCGAACATATTATGTGTGCAACAATTCTAAATTAAATTTCTCAGTAAAAATTTTTGGATATCTTATGATGATAATATACTTTTTGTTTCTTATGAATTAAAGCTGAATTTTGAAATTTAGCTGAATATGTAAAATATATATATTAAATATATATAATATAGGTAAACTTATCCAAAATCCGAAATTCGGGCAACAAAAATAATATCTGCAGAATACGTTATATTATAGTCAAAGCGTTATTTACATCAAAAGATATACGATAAAATTTTATTTTAGAGAGGGGGGGAGGATTAATATACCAATTTAACCAAAACGTTATTTAAACATTTTAAACTGAATTTTAGAAAATGTCAGTAGCAACTAAATTTACCCACTACAATTACACCTTAAATTCGAATCGCATTAACTAATTATTATAAATCATCTGGTAGAAACGCTATATGTTTTTCGATAAGGTTTTTGAACTCAGCATTTAACCTGTGCGGCTGACCTCCACGCCACTATTCGGAAAACTGGATATTATGTATTCGTCCGATATTTTTTTGCCTACTGAAAATTTAACCCTCGTTAGCCGAAATCAAACAGTCGGCATCCGACTCCGCTGCGATGGTCATCGGAGGTTGACATATTTAGGATTCTTCGCCAAATCCCGTACACTGTACGCTATTTATGGTGAAGGAGGAAGGGGAAATAGATGCTGAAGGTCAAATTTATATATATATATATATATATATATAAAAAAAAAATTTTTCGTCGCTTTTTTACAACCACAGTGTTCTTTGTCTTTTCCTCTCTATCCATAGTGCCGTCTGCGGAATGCGGTCCTCCGAAAATGGTCAACCCATGTCGTGTATATATGTACTACCGCAGGATAATCTACCATATATATATATATATATATACCTATACGGTTTAATACAGGCGTATATAATGCAGGATTCGCACTCGGACAAAAAAAAAAAATATGTATATATATATATATATATATATATTATATAACTATATATAAATAAAATGAAAGAAAAAAAAAAAAACCAAATACAGAACAAAAATAAATACGAAATAAGACTACTATATAGTAGCTGTAGCTGTACATACTCTCGACGACGGTGACGGTGTGGCCGGAGACGATGAGTGGGATCGAAAAAACGGACAATGTAAAACAGTGCAGCTATACAGGTACGCCGGCTGCAGCTCTGGATGACGGGCGTTGTTTTGCATTTTTGCGCGCAGACAACCTCAGACCGATTACGGCAAATTAGTCGCCTATGGGCCTGTTATTAGCATCGAAAATAAGGTTGCTCTCTTCACACAACCCGCCTGTATTATATAATATATAGTGGCGAGGGAAATAATGATAATAAAAATAAAGAACATGCGATCAATCATTTATCGAGACACGCCGGTGTACATCTGACCATTATATTATTAGATATATATATATATATATATAATATTATGTGTATAATAATATATTACGTATAATCCACCGACGATGACGACCGGTCCAGCTATTCGCTAAGTCGAGCGCAGCTTCCGGTACGTACTGGCATCAGGCTGCATTCCGCACGCATGTGCCAGCCGACCTCCGCCGCCGGCGAATCGCCTGGTCATATTATATTATATTATACCTGTAGGTATACCTTATGTTATGTGCGCATACGTACGCAAATCTATGTTTTTTTCGGATAAAATAATCAATTTCAGTGATTAAAATCCCGTAGAGACGCTATATATATATATATATACATTATTATTATTATAACCCTAACGACAATACAATATAAATATATTGTGTATACCATTCGATCTCATCGGCATCTCCCGTTTTCATTACCCCAACGTTACATACTATCCTCTGGATGGAATTTTCCTTTACTCGAAACTTTCTTCCACCCGTAATAATAATTATCTAAACGTAAAAAAAAAAAATCATTATAAAATGTACAATACATTCTTAAATTCTTCGTTTTTTTTTTCAGATTTAAAATTGGAAAAAATAACAATGGTTTTATATAACATAATAGCTTCCTATACATTTTTTAACCCCTTATAAATCAAGTGTATATAAAGTGTCATCTTATATCAGTTTACTTTAAATGTTTACTGTAAAAAATCTTTAAAACCTCAAAGTTGGATAAAAAAACTAAAATAAACCTACGTGTGCCCTATATGATTTACCTAAACTGGGTGGATACAGATATTAACCTCATTTAAGCGATTAGGACGTTGTAAGTTTATATTAATATTAGTTACAAGTAAGAGGATATAAATGGTTTTTACCCCTTCCTCTTGAAAATATAAACGCCATTAAGTTAAGTGGGGTATCTAACGAACAAAGTTCATGCTCTCATACCTACAGAGATTTTTACATTTTCAAGTTTTCGGAAAATTAATAATGAAAACAAAGTGCAATTTGTGTATGTTATTATTGTAAATCCAATGATCTAACTGTTTCCTGCACCTAATAACTGGATTTGTATTTATTCTTAATACTTATTAGAATAATCTCAATGATTGTGCAATGATCGTTGAATATTTCTTAGTTTTTTAGGTGTATCTAAATATTTTTGTACACATTATCGATTGAATTTTGAAGACATAAAAATCAGGTTAATGGTTATTTTAAAGTTTTAACTATGTATATACATTAATATTTACATTTGGAAAATTGACCGAAAATTTTTTTTTATGTATACATGAATTTAATTTAGAACGCAATGATAAATCATGTCATTAACAAAAAGCATAATATTGTAGAAAAAAAAATTATTTAATGTGTGTCTATATCCATAACTAATAACTGTCCTAAATACGGACAGCATTCAACATATTATATTTAATATGAACACATAGTTCAATTTATGAACAATTTTAATAAAACTTTTTTTTTTATTTAATTTATAGGGATGCTATTCCCTAGCACCGCCTATATGCATATTATACGGTAGACGATCGGTGAAATTCTTTTATTTCAGAACTAACTTATTATTTCGTATTGTATTTTGAATTTTCGTACATCATCTTCCTTGTCGGGTTATACCAGCTGACTAAAATACATTTCGCCTGCAAGTATATTTAAAATTGTATGTAAAGAACGGAAATGTAATCGATCTTATAGTAGCGTTTCCGTCGACGCGTTTACATCCCCTCGAGAGACCTTGAGTTGTGATTTCACCGTCACCCTCGACTATATTATAGCCTATTCGTTTTCTATGGGCGTGAACAGGATTCCTGTCGGGGAAAATATAATTGGAACAATACCGGACTTTTTCATGTCTCGTACATAATAATTAGAGCTCAGACTTTATTAGATTATAAAATATATCCCAATAAAGACTTTGCAATCTTAAACATTTGATGTAACGTTAATTGTTAAATGTTTAAGAATAAACGTTTAATAAAGATTAAATGAATGTAAAATAATTAATGTTTAAAGTTTAATGTAGAATAACATTTCATTAAATATTAATTTTAATTTAAAATTATTATCATTCTGACCGCCATTAAATACACTGTGGTGATTCAAAAAATTTCTTATCCTCTGTCGTGCTTGTAATCGTATAACATTATTACTGAAGCAGTTATATATTATGTATCCATAATTCACACTAAATTTGTATCGTTGGAGTGTAGCTTGATCGGTTAAGTGTGAGTATAAAAAATATTATGTAAGTGATAGTCGAAGTTCCAAATCCAATCAACGGAATTAAGATTTGTTGCAAAATTTACAGCGGGAAAAAATGTACCGGGAAGGTAGGACAATAATAAGATAGAGGGCGGAATAAAATAAAAATGCATGATTGCTTGTAAGTTTTTTTTTGGGGGGGGGGGGAGGAAGGATTTCAGAGGAATGGTACAATGTTGCACCTTCAAAAATTGTTCAAATAAGATTGACTGTAAAGTCTAGCAACATTCGATCTAACCAAATTTAATGTTAAAAATTATATTTAAAGGTTGCATACAAGGTTCAATCAATGGCGTAGCCAAGAAGGGGGGCTAAGAGAGTTGCAGCCCTCCACGAAATTTTAGTAAAATTCAAAAATTCTTTCAGTGTTATGTGACCATAATACAAAACCATATATATTTAAATTGTAATTTATATGAAGGTCACTGCAAAAGTTTAAAATGTTAGTTAACATATCTTATCTTATTGGTTTTTAACAAAATTTTATAATATTCGATATTCGAGTGTGCACTATTAGTTATTACGTATTGGTCGTATTTCTATATTAGTGTCTTGCGTCTCATTCACTTGTTATCACACAAAACACACACACACACACACACGCAATATAGTTTCGGACTGTGGTTTTCGTTTTTCATACCATTTTGTACGTTGTTGTTGTGTATTTATATATTATATATATATATATATTTTTTTTTTATAGTGCTATCTACACACATTTTAATTAAACATCAATAAAATATAAACTTTTATTTAAAAATTAATTTTGCGTGTCTCACTGTGACCACCCCTAAACTGATATTTATATAATCTTGTTAATGAACTACTGATTTCTCACAATAATGAATTAATTTTATAAATTTATACCGAATTTATATAAAAGTAAATTTTAATATTAGATACCTAGTAATTGTTTTTAAAACATATTAGTTGAACAGTGGGTAACTACTAGATGAAATAACCTTTACATTTTATATTGGTAGGTACTTGTATTATTTGTAAAATAACTCAATAAGGTTTACGTCTTTCTTTTTCAGACATTTCATTTGATTTTAATACATTAATTATGCGTAACACATACAAATATTCAAAATATTGTGTAGTATTTAATATCACTTTAATAAATGTAATCATTTATTTAAATGTCAGCTTGCAATACATTTTTTTCAAAATGACATAGTATCTCACTGTGGTCTAGCCTTGTGTACCTAAACTGAGACAGTCAAAAATGATATGGGTCACTGCTAGGTATAATATGAAATAAATAAAATAGGGAGGAAATAACTAATATAGTTATATTATATACTATAATATATTTAATCACTGGTCATCACACATTTTCTTGACATATTTATAATATACTAAATTTATTATGTATAATATTAATCAATTGCTTGTAATTTAATTATATAGCTGTACTGCAAGTGACGGATCTATCGGTCGATTAGTCGGTAAATACTAACTGGGCCCTTAGCTAATGTTTGTTCGAAACCAGTACCTGTAATTTAATTTAATTTAATTTTTTTCGAGGAAAAAATTACAAATTTATTAAAATGATATATACTCGTATATAGCGCCTATATACAATATATTAAATTATATGGCAATTTGTAGTGCAGTGGCGAAAACATTTTTCAATTTCATTTTTTTTGTTTTTGCTTTTTAACCTGGGGTCTTCACCATTTCAAAGACTTTTTTCCTTACCCCCTTCATTTTTTTGTTTTGAAAACGATTTTTGTATTTTTTGGAGTCCTTCGCCGAACTCTGGACCCAGGGCCCTAAACTAAAAATCCGACCAGGGTTCATAGTATACAGAACCAAATTATACTTATGGGTTAAGGCTCCTTTCTGAATTTGCTGACCAGCATTTAACTTTTAAATCCACCACTGTGTACTGCATAGTATCAAATTTTTAATGTGTTATTGTACATTTTAGTAATACAAAAGAAAATTCATAATTTCCTCCATTATTTATTTTAAAATTAAGGAAATTAATTTTATAATATTATAAAATCAATAGTTAGGGGTACTAATAATTTAATTAATTACACAATTTAGAAAGTGAGAAGATGTACAGAGACCAAACTTAAAAGTATTGTCACGGCATTGGCATACCAAATTTATTGAGTATCCTATAAGCTTCCCCTATATATAAAATTATCAGCCAATATTAAATATTAATAATAATAAAAATCCTGGCTACGCCACTGGGCTTAGTAAATGTTTAAATGTTTATTGTGTGCTTACTCTTAGCTACCTTTCAGGTTTAAAAAAAAATTTATATATATCTATATTTTTACATATATTCATTTTTAGTATAGACTATAGGATTACACTATACGTAATGTATACAATTTATATGAAGTAATTATAAAACCTACCTATGGAATTTAGTAATTTTTTTTTTCAATATTTATAACTAAATTAATAAATTAGTAAAACTAATAACCTACTTATTCTAGTACTAGTATAGGTATATATTATTTCGGCCGAGGTGATAATTTTTATCTTTTTAATGTACTTTTTATTAGAATATTTTTAAGATACTTATTAAAATCTTAGCACTAAATTAAAAGATAATATAATATACTATGTACTGCAAGTAGGTAGCTTCCTTCGCTTTCGGAAATACTCCTCAGAGAGTCAGACAACATATTCTGAGGAAAACAAAATGGGCAAAGAAGACTAAATTAAATTTCGTCTTGTTTGTTCTATAAAATCTATGATAATAATAATTATTCCTGCATGATTTGTTTTTAATATGTAATAATAACCATCAGAATATTTAAACGTTAACACCGGAATTATTTTCACAAAACTTTTCTTTATTTTCACAAAATGGCTGAGTGTTTAGATGTAGGTGGGTGGTAAGGAAACTGAAGTCCATTTAATCAATATAACTATAATTATTATTATTATGCAGGATAGGTATATTTCTTTATTTTTACGTAAAATACAAAATAATTTCACTCATAACCAGACACAATTATAGAAAACGTATATAAATGCTATCAGATTTCAATCGAGATTTTACTCGAAAAATGATCGAGCAGTTTTTCAATAATTTTCGTGCCTATACAGTTCATATCATCTAATTTGCTAAATTGTTGAAATAATCTACGAAAGAACAGCTTATTTCCAATACATACCATTAGAATCGTTTACATGTCTGCAAGTAGGTATGTCCCAATTCCCTATATTATATAAGTTTCCTTTTATACTAGTTATTTTTCTTTTTATATACTTTTTACTTTATAAATATTTGCACCTGTAATATTATACAGTGAATATACTTTATTACTTATGTTTTGAAGTTAAATTATTTAAAATATAAAGAAAAAATTGTGTTATCATTTTTCAAACGAACAATAATAGAGTTAATAGCGTTCTGCATTTCGAGATTTAGTCGAAATTAATTTAAATACAATGAAATATCATTAACAAAACGACAACAAGCAAACCAAATCAATTACAATTTATAAGAACAATATGCATTTATTTCTAGTATTTGTCTATATTTGTCATATATAAATTATTATTTTTGAAATTTTATACCATTTAGATTAGAATATATTTTAGTATAACGAATGTATACTTTTGTAATTCGTTTTATTTTTCTATTTTACGTCATGCAAATTCTAAATATTTATACTGTTTCATTAAAAAAAAAAAAAAATTAGTATACCAACTTTTCGCATGACTTTTTCAAATAGAATATTTTAGATTTTACACTTGGTTTTTTTATATTAGATGGTATTCTAATCACATCTCATACGTAGGGAAAATACTGCATACATAGTTTTACCACTATATATGTATATGTACTATTCCACGTACGAACATTCTGAGACTTGTGAACGTAACTAGTTTATAGCTGGGATTATTATACACAGGGTACATCATCAATATAGGTTTTTTCAGATATATAACTAATATTCTGATTTTTAGATAATATACGCTTTATCTTAAAATAAGTATGCAATAAATTATATACTTTTCAAAGTTAATAATTCAAAAACTTTGTATTGGTATAAGAATAATTTAAAAACATTAAATACAAATCCATATACCTATACCTATGTTAAACGTTTCATTTCGGTTGACCGGAATTTTCGAAAAATATCGGTACCTGAATTATATTCAGTTTAAATAAACATTTGCCTAATTATGAAAAAAATGTGTTTAATAAAAAAACCATTGAAAGTACAAAGATTTCAAGATTTGATTTTTTTTTAGTCAGGTCAGTTAAATAATTTAGAAGATCTAAAAGAAGTAAGTACAATATCTGAAGAAACACGCGAAGCAATCCCAAGAGAAGATTTAGCTAGGTAGTGACTAAATGGTGTATGGTAGATAAGTAGTATCATAACGTAATCAGAAGGTAAGAGTATTACCTAATATATATATATATATATATATATATATATATACATAGATCTATAAACTAAAATACAGACAATATTTTAAGTAGGTATGTATATAATTCCAATTGAAGACGTGCTTTTGAAGTAATAATTTTGAAAATTCTACGAAAAAGTTATAATCAGATTATAGACAAGAAATAGTCGAAAAATTATATTTTTCGGAAAATATGTGTATATAGGTACACGTGTAGCGATATTACATCTGACACATCCTGTATAATATAGACGTGTGTTGTATATTTATGGATAAGTGAGTGTGTTTGTTTTGTCATTTGTGCACAAACTCGTTGAAATTGACGTATAAAATACTAGATTGAAGGATTAAGTAATAAATTCTACCAAGTGTCATTCAGTTATTCTAGAGGTTTAATCAAACTGTCAATGAATGTCTGAAATTTACGGTTCGCAGTGAATAAATTGCTTCAGCGGCGACATAATGCATACACTTCTGACTTCTCGTGTATTTTTATTCGTACAATATGCGTTATTTCAATCGTATTTTATATCCATACATGTTGTATTTATATTATTATTTGTTCTGTCTTGTATTTTTGTAATTACACCGCAGGAGCTCCTTCGGTGAATGAACGGGTATATTATGCCGACCACATTATAATATACTATAATATATGCATTAGCGGAATAACGTAAACAATTATTATACATACTTTTATAGCTTTTTAGTGTCTAAAACTGTGCGGCTAAAGACAGATTAATGTTTCATTAAAACTGAGAGGGCAGGCTGTTTAAATATACAGAGTCAACGTACGCTAGGTCATAATCCTAATGCAGAGAAAATGGATATATAAGTACACAGAAGCTCAGATAAAGGAACTAAATAACATTCGTAAAAGTCAAATTTGGGCTTTTCGTCGATACCCATCTTGCTATTTTTTGTATCTGTTTGCATTAGCTATGGATTATTATATATGAACGTATTACGATTTTCAAATGAAAATGATTGTTGAGAAAAAATACATACCTACGGCTATTATTGCACAACGTGTTGAAACTTCCCTCCGTGGCTTCGATCCCACATTTCATTTTTACATTGAAATAATTCAGGTTTCGTCAAACGATATAACAGATATTCGTGGTAATGTTAATATTCATACATATAATATAGAAAAGTGTTTCGTGTTACTCCGTATAACAATCGGAAGATTATGATAAATAGCTGTCTTCGTTATGTTATAGATTTGGATCATGCGGTCGGTATATTCGTTTTATATTTAAAACTAGTTAGGTGAGAACACTGCGCAGGAAAGTTTATTCTTGATATAATTTCGTACTAGGGTATTCAACCCTTTTTACCAACCCTAGTCCGTATATTGATTCACTGCATGTACAATGCAGGGACACGCATAGGTCTTCCTAGAGGGTCCGCACACGTTTTCGAAATAAGAGACTAGGTAGGCATGTTATCATAAGTATTATGTACAAAACAAACGCCCTAATAGTATCTTTAGTACGGTTTGCTAATGACTTACAGTATATACAGTAATGCAGTATACTAAACTAATTTGTATTGCCGTGTATGTATGAATTTTATATTATAAATAATAGTAAACGTCAAAATATCATGACAGCCTTATATGTACCATGTTATACGTATTGAGAAATTGACAATCGAATATTACATCGTACTAAATATGGGAAAAATAAATCGATTGGGTAAATCGAAAATCTATATTTTTAACCTCGAAAATCGGCTTTTCAAGCGCCGACAACAAATAGAAACTGTATTTATATACTCGAGAATCCATTTTCTTTCAATATACTATACTATAGTACACTATATACTCGTAGTTAAGTTTTATTATATTCAATGCTTCGAACTAACAATAAATACAAATAATTAATTATTATTTTGCGCCTGTATATCACTCGTATTATCAGTGTTTCAAATTTCACTAAAATGACACTACAAGACACAACAGTTAACTGTAGTAAAGTTGTATTCTTTTTCCATTGAGTTTTTAAATATTTTTGTATAAATTCAATTTGATTTTGATCAACAGTATATTTTCTTATAATAAAAATGTGATATATTAATGCCACTACTGTCATTGCTTGACATGCTAATATACCTACAATATCTATGTATTGCATTTTTTTGTATTGTAACAGGCAATATAGCAAAATGTATACAAAATAAAAACTGTGACTTGCAGGTTAAAATTAGAGTTTAAAACTCAATCACTAAAGCTCTTATTACCAATTAAGAAAGGATTTTTAAAATTTTTGGGATAAAATAATTAAATATATTTAATTTTAGACCGATGTCATACTTCTAGGTTCCATATGACACATATAATGCTCTTACCAAAATAATCCATTACTCAATATATAGGTAACACATTCAATTGTTATGAATAAATGAGCCATAATTTTTCAAAATGATTATAGTATAATCCGTGGCGTAAAACCGATTCCAAAAATAGTGGAAAATGTTGAGAATCGATATGCGGTATTAAGTGGTATTTTTTAAGACAATTGGAAGCGGCAATTGTCTGTCTCTTTCTATTTATACGTAGCATAGCACATACCTCTTTCCAATGCACATATAGATAAAGCGATGCGGTAAGGATTATAAAAATTGATTTTGTCGTAATTTGTCGTAATATCTACTTTAGATCGGCTTTCCTACATTTTTGATCTTTTTCCCTAAGTCCGCCAAAAATTACGTTAATATATTCGGACATTTAAAAATTGATATTCTAAATGTTTGTGAAAATCAAGGAAAAAAAAAAATTAAAAAGTAGAAAAGTTCTTCTAAAGTAAATTTCACGAGGAATTCAGATCAGTTTTCAGAATCCATATCGCATCATTAGGACAATCGGTATATTAGAAATGGGATTCAGTGTGATTTAAAATACGGTAGCCGTATTTATTGACATGACGTGCCTGTGCGTGCGAGTGAACATACCACCATTATTATGTCGAACGTATTTACACACAATAAAGACCAAATACTACTCGATCTAGAATTGATTGAGGAATCGATGTTTTCGACGTGCGATTTTTTTATGAATCAATTTTTACATTTCGATTTATAATTGATAAAAAAATGAATTCATTAGTCAAAATCCTTACATAATACACATAAGAGTACAATTTATCATTTACAATTTATTAAACTATTTAAGCCCAAATGTTTAATTTTCGCCAAAATATATGGGTATACCTAGTACTCGAATCGATGTGATTGTGAGATAATATTTTATTTGGAAAAATAAGTTTGAATTATTTTCACCTAGGTATGAAATTCTTATAATGTAGACCCTATGAAAAACATAAAAGCTACAAGTACGATTTTAAATCGAAGAAAGTTCCATTCTAATATTAATTTATGAAAATTAAACTGATGATGTCGATGATGAACTTAAACTAAATGATGAAAACTTCAGATTAATATTTTGAAAATGTGATTTTTAATATAATATTATGAATTACGTATAATTTTTCTATATATATTTATTATAGAGAACTGGCAACGTAACATATTGTCTATTTAATAACAATTAAATTTTGAATTTTTGAAAAATTCGTAATTTACACATTTTATCGATATTATTGTAGTTGCAAAAACTTTCTATGATTTTGTAATATTTCTCGTTATAAGATAAAACCAGTTTAGTAGATTTTCAATGCTACTGTGAAACGTTACTCCAACCCTACCGCTCAAGTAACCACAAATTTTGAAGCATCATTTATTCACATAATATACTTATATAAACAAGAATAGACGTTATTGTATAATTAAAACAAGTATAATAAGTAGGAAAGTATTATATTATTATAAACCGCAAACCTTGAATAATATCGAATTATAAATTAATATGTCAAAATTACCTATATAATCTGTTATTCCTATATATATATATATATATATATAATAGTAGGGGAATCATAAATTAAGAGCATCAATAAATTACCAAATCGTTATACGGATTAACATAGTTCAGCGGTTTTAATAAGTACGTTACACTGCCCCACCACCATTGGGAATATTTTTACTAAATATGTGTACCAATATTTAGCACGGAATTGACACGATTATTTTAATAATTTCCACGATTCTATTTCCCGAGAAATAAATAAAAAAACCTGTAGGGGGGCTGGCACAATGTTTCATCAGTCCCCTCCCTAGCCATTAACTGACATGTTTCCAAATTTTTCTTTACCAATATTTAGCACACCATTAGCATGAATTCGCAGCACAAACTCCGAAATTCGAACGACACTATTTTCAATACGTATTATAATATTTACCGAGTACAACTCCTTGTAAATGCAACTCATTTTATGTGAGATTATTTGTAAGTTCAACACATTTTGAATGCGGAACCTTGAACATGAAACTCCATTTGAGAGTGATACATTACATTAGTATACAATTCGTAAACCTCGGTTTATGTACTTCATCGGAAATAATATTGTTAATTAATTAATTTTAAAAATATTTCATCCACAGCGGAAACTGGTTTCACTTTTTAGAAGATAGTCGTTCACTCCTAAAATGTTTCCGACGAATAGGTTGAAAAAATAAGTAATCCGAAAACTGAACGAACTTACTATACTCGGATTTTTATAAGAACTTTTTATAAACTTATATGAGTGTAGGTAATATGTTATACACAACTTCACTAAAAATTTAAATTTTAAGAAATTTTTACCGTTAAATATAATATGAGTATAAAATATAAATGTATAATAAAATAAAGTAGGTACCTTCTCAGCACATAAGAAGTCACTCGGACTTTTTATTCTGGAATTTTTATATAACCATGGCTATGTCCTCCTTTGCCCCCCTAATTGTCATATATATACAGTAGTTTTAAGTAAAAAGAGGAATAGACAAAACCGCAATGGGCTATGTGAACTTCCCCTTGAGTTATGAGCAATCCCAATTCGATTTTGGACAACCCAAAAAGTGACTTTTAGTATGTTATAAACCTTTGTGTAGAACACATTTTGCTATTGTTTCGAGTACGGTTTGGCTGTTATTGAATGCGCTGCAGCGATTCAAAAAGTTTCTCCTCCTTTGCCGTGCTTGTAATCGTATTCCTAATCGAAAATTCATATACCAACAATTCCGACTACATTATTTTGTATCACTGAAGTTCAATCGCTTAAACGTAAGTACAAAAATGATTAAGTAATCAATGGTCAAAGGCTCGAATTCAGTCACCGGAATTAAGAATTGTTGCAAAATTAACAGCGAAAAAAAAAAGAATAGAAAAAAATACACGGTCCTAGAAAAATGGAAATGAAGAATACAATAAAAACAAAATATAACTCTGCAAGGTTTTTTCAATTAACTCAATATTGACACAGTCTAATTAGGTCTAGCTCCATATGACGGTCGGACATTGAACATCACAATGGTCTACGACCATCATAATACGGTAAAAATCTGGCGCGGGAACCAAATGGGCCGTTCCAATTTTCGGTCGAGAACTCCCAATGGGATCGTGCCGAGAGGTATTTTGTGCTATTAGGGCATTGTTGTCAGGTAGATTTGTTCGAAAGTCTGTTTAAATATAGTTTACTTCTGATAAAAGTTCACCCGTATTATTATTTATATAAATTTAATTGTGAAAAATACTATGGAAATCCGACGATTGGAAATTCATTACTATGAGATATGAAAACTATAGTGTAAGTACCTACCTACTCTATGAATCAGTGAGATAAATTTCAATACTTAAGTACGGACTCGTCACAGGGTATTATATAACGCGTAACTTAATTAAATACCTTAAGTACAAAATGCAATTGTAACAACCAAAAAAAAAAAAAATTATAATAAATATTGAATTGTAAAATGTATAATGATATAAGAAAATGTATTACGAAAAGGTTGCAAAAAAAATCAGATTGGCGGAATAGGATTTGAACTGGAGTATCCGTGTCGAAAGTTAATTTCCGTTCCCATTAAGTTACATAATCGATGATAAAGCGATCGAAATTTCTCGTATTTAAAATATTCAGATAACGGACGACACCGTTACGCATATTAATAGATAATATATACCTACACATATTCGGAACGAACGTCGCGGTCGGATGGGAACTATCGGTAGACAAAAAAACGTTCAGTCGGGTGTTAAAGTGACCGAGAAAAGCGAAGCTGACGTCCCTGATGTGAAAAAAGGCCTATAAAGGTTGCTAAAGCCAATTTCGGAAATTCGGGGAGATAATACGACAGCGCAGGAAGACGTCTAGTTATAATGGAAATTGGTGAGTTGGGAACCCCATTTTTTTCCCCAGCGTCAAAAGTTCGGAAAAAATGCGAAAACACAGAGGAATGAAAAGCTTAAAAATCTTAAAACAACCCGAGAATAGTTTGAAAACGGTAACGGTAAAGGAAAAACTGTTCTGGGAATTAAATACATGTATGAGAGGTTTTTTAATGAATAAAACGCTAAGAAAATTTAACATTTTCTATATTAAATACTAGCTTCGCTTTACATTGGGGGAAAGCCCCCAACCTCCCAGAAGAGTTTGAGAAGCATTGTCCGCCTATAGTGTCCAATTACAAAACACCTCGGAACCGAAATTTTCTTAAAATTTCATACAAATTGCCTACACGGAACCTCTTAAATATTGGATGTGTGACGTCTTCTTAAGATTTTTCTATACATGAGCTTTTTAAGGGGTATGTTTATAAAGTTTTATAAAAATTAAAATCCAGCGATTAAAAAGTATTTAATTATATAATAAAAGTAAATTTAAAATAGTCATGTGTCTGTACTATTTTTTAATGTTGTTTTATTGTTAAAAATTACGTTTATACTCAATACCCATAACTTTTCTTTTTGTAATCAGGTTTTTTTACGAAATATGAAAGATGAGAAAATTTACTGTGCTCGAGTGTAAAGTTTTTTTTTTACGTTTATTTGAAAGCCTAAAATAATTGTAATTGTATATTGTGAAATCTTGAAATTTAAAAAAAAAAACATAAAAAAAATTTTAACAAAAAAAACCATACTACGACATACTAAATATTATTATCTTTCTTATTTTGATTATATTTTGACTCTACGATTACTAAGAGAGAAGTTGTAGTTGTAGAACCTCAACGTCCAATCCCTATTTCTATGGCATCTGGATCTGAACCATGATAAAAGTTTATTTTATTGAAATAATGCAGCCACAACATTAAATGCATAACCAATTACTACCCATAGCATAATATGTAGATTGTAGGTGCCTAGTGCCAACACAATATACTCGTTTTAGGAAAAACGATATACCTAATTTCATTGAAATCCGTATTAAAATTATATTTAGAATTATTTGCATTATTTATTTATATTTAATTTATGAAAATACCGAACGATTACATAATCGGGTCAGTATTAATATGATTATTGGTACTTACGCAATATTTTAATATCGTATTATTTGCAATATAATCTATAATAAGGCACATTCATGAGGTGTCGTACAAATAAAATTAAAACATACAATAACAATAGTAACAGACTAAAAGAAGCGTCGTTTAAAAATCTGGCGGGCCAACATTCTAAATCGACGAATTAATTTAATATTGGTAACCCTATACCATAATGATCATCATTAGATTCTTCTCCGTTCGTGTGTAATCTGGTTATCCTGTCTTTCCAATATGAATAGGACCTTGTTTTAATGTAGTCCTTGTTTTGTCGACGAATGTCTTATATATTTGTTGCCAGTGGGAGAAATCCATGAAGAAATAAATAAAAATAGAAAAAAAAAAAACCTGTTGGCTTTACCATAATAATGATATTGTTGTGCCTTTAAGGGAGATTTCACTCGTATAATATTCGAACCAATACGCGTGATTGCGCGTGCAAAACCTAACAATTATTTCCGTGGTCATGGACTTCCTTAGATATTATTACTCTCGAAAAACTGGTATGAACCCTATGGAGTAATATGTAACACAATGACGTAACCAGGTTTTGCTCAAGGGGGGAGGGTCCGGGGTCCGAGAATATTTTCAAAATTTCGACATTAAATACAATTATTATATTGTATATTTTTGATAAAAAAAAAAAAAAACATAGATATTTTACTATATTACTAGGGATAAGTAGGGGGTCCATACCCAATAACAACCTCATTGCTTGAGCTACTGACTTAACTCAAAGTATATACGTGATTTAAATCCAAGAGATAATAAATAATGTAAATTATAGCTACTATATTATAGGTAATTTCCTGTGAACCGATCACTCCGATATGATTACAATGCATAGTATAGACTATAGAATCCACATTTGTTGACTAACTATACTCTCGTAGTACTTTACGTCAACCTTGTTTTATTTGACACAATTCACGAGCTTTGAAACTGCATATATTCGAGTTTCTATGTACATAATATATATCTCGCCCAAGATTTAAACAAATCCATATAGGTAATCGAATTTTATCAATACAAATAATTTGTAAATTAAAATAAAATTATACTTTAGATAAGTTTTCGATACGAACAAACAATAATAATCAGTGATTAGTTAAGTCTATTGTAAGTAACTAGTAAAGTGTACTGTTACTATCAATGTAAAACGTTTAATTTAATATATTATCGCGAGCATAGTATACAATCAGGTTCTATCTTGTTTTTTGAAAATTCATAGTTTTGAATGTTGAGATAAACTTTCGCCCTTGTCCTATTAAAATAAAATTGATACCAAAATGTTTATATAGTTCCATTTGTTTAAACCATACTAAATTATTAGTTAGAACTTACACCCAATCAATAATTGTTATTTAAGATATTTCAAAAGTTGTTGTTAGGAAAAAGTTTAATTTATGGAAGACTATCATATTTCCTCGTGTATTGAATTTTATCGAACAGAACTTTGTCATACCAAAAACATTCATCATATCAATTGATTCTATCTAATGCAAACAGAATCAATTAGTTTATTTCTATGTAATTCGTTCTATAATACTCTATTAATACTTATAAAATTATTATTGGTAGGCACTTCAAATTTGGATACATAAATTTATTTTTATATTTTTATGTCATTAATGTAAAAAATGCATTTACAAATTAGAAAAAATATATATTTATAACCTTCTCATTATAAAGACCACAAAAAAAAAAAATAAATAAATAAATAATTCAAATGCAGTTCAGAATGTAATATATTACTATATACTCGTATAACTAATATTTTTACGTTTTATTATTTTCAAAATAACAATAATACAAAATATACTTTAAATTTACATGATGATATAATAATATTTCAAAGGAACATTTTGGTCCGGATAATTAACGTAAAATAATGTTTTTATTTTAACATTATATACTCGTATTATATTACCTATATATTTATTACTAAATTATTATATCTGCAGGCAGTTTGGGTAATATTTAACAATCACACTATACAACTATGTGTTGAATGAATCAATGTATATTGATTAGTAAGTCTTATACATAATTTAATTTAGGTTCTTATTTTTTTTTATAAATTAAAATAATATAATATGCATGATTATATTTTGCTTTTGAATATTAATGCTTAAATCCAACACAGTTGGGTACTTACTTATAATATAATATCTATTATAAGTTAACATTTAAAAGTGCTTTTTAATTATAAGTCTATAATCTTATTAGAAATTCGATTACCATAAAGCTGATTGGAATATTCCATTTAATGAGGTATATAAATTGTTTCACTTAAATTATGGCATTTCCCACTTTCGAGAAGAAATATTACTAAAATATATTATTCTAATAATGTTATAACTAATATTTGGTTCGGATTTATATTTTATTTGTAATATTTTTGTTAATTAGTATATTATTATTTAAATTTTTGGAATTATTTAATGAACATTTCATATTATTATTTTGTTTTTTGGGATACAAATAGTGGTAAAATTCTTGTTGACCAGCATATAGTGAGATAGAGTTTTAAATTTTAAACAAATAACCTTTCAGCCTTTCACATGTGATAAGTGTCCAAATAAGATATATTATTAATTCGGTATTTTCATTTTATGATATCAGAGCCGAGGTCAAGTTTCTAGATGAGTCCATTCATATTTGATCACATAATTTCATAAATTATCAATATAATTAACGTGGGCATGATAAGCAATAATTAGAAGCAAATTGTCTAATATGGTGATTTTTATGTTAAAGTTGTATATAATATTTTGTGATAATTAGTAAAACAGGGATATTGGAATAAATAATTTTTGATTCATGTTTTTAGAATTCACTAACCAAAAAAATAAGTTTTATTATAGTTGGTTTTAAGTTAATTAATAGTTATACACTTTAAAACGTGTATAATATAAACGTTTTACATACTTACTCATTTTAATTGTATTCAACTGAGATCTTGAGTTTAATATTTTTACATAGAAAATGTAAAATTAACGTAATTTGATAAAATAATTAAAATTAAAATGTAAAATGTATTATTAAAATTAATTATATATTTATAATTAATTTTAATATACCTAATTGTTTTAATTAATATGTTAATATTATCAAATATTCAAATATTTAAAAAAAATAAAAACTAACAATAAATACTTTATTTTTATATAAAAATAACATGATATAAAATAATAATAGTTATTAAAAAATAGTATTATTAGGTATATATGATTCTGTTTAAATTTTTTGTGTAAAAGAAGTTAATATTGAAAATACAAAGCTTATGAAGAAAAACGGAATTTTATTTTGAAAATGGATATGGCCGTTATAATTTATTATTATTATTATTGCTTAGGTACCTGAATAATTAAAATTATAAGACTTTTAAATTAAATTTGGTAAACATTAACCTTCGCACATATATATATATTCGTGCATAAAGAAAACGCTACATACTCGTTTTAAAGGGGTAAGAAATTTAAATCATGAAAAAGTTAATAATATTAAAATATTATTATAAATTTTAAAAATAAATAATTTATAGTTCCTTGTTAGTACCACTTTTTATTGTCGTGTGATCGCGATATTTGTTGAAAAACATATTTATGACAAACTATTAAAACTAGTAAAAAAAAAAAATTTTAGAGTTAAAACACCTATTAATAAATCGACAGATGACAATATTCTAGAGTGAATCTCGTTTAGATTTGTTTAAATTTACTAATTAAAAAAGTTATTGTGATTTAAAAAAAAGTAAAATATTAACTATTTAAAACTTCATTAGGCAGATTTTTTAAACTAAATTAGAAAAACCAAAATCAGGCTTATACCAAAATATTGTTATCTAAAGATTTTATAAAAGGTTTTCAAACTGAAATTTCACTATAAGAACCTGCAGTTTAAAAGTTAAAAAATATGTTATTACTACCAAAAAGTCTCGGTGTGACGTACTGTTAACAGTTTTTTTTTAAACTTTAATTCATTAACTATTGTTTATCGTATAGTGAATTAATGAATTAGGTGATTAAATATAGAAATATAATTTTACAATATATAGACTTAAGCGATTTTCTGATTTTGTATTAGGATTAAATCGAAATTAATTTAATTTGTCGATTTAATGAATATATAATATAATACTCGTAAAACCATGTTCTCGTATAAAAAAGTAATGAACAATTAGTTTTATTACTCTATATAGATGTATACTTATAATTAATCAATAATTATTTTCATTCTGATATAAAATTTCCATAGAATTATATGATTATCCATTATAATACGATAAATAAATAGGTAATCATTTTTTTTCCTAGGACTATTGATGCGACTTTCTACTTTAATATTTAATTAGTTTTATTCTAATTGCATCTTTATTTAAAATAGGTATATTAATAAAATATTATACATCCAAAAATCTTTTTTTCATTTGAATAAATTATATCGATTTACACTTACCTATGTATTAAGTTATTATATTACTTTAAAATAAATATAGTATAATGTTGATTGCGTCTATATAATTCCCACGAAATTGTCTAGAGGTAATCAACGTTTTACAGATATTCCTAAAACTAAAACTCCTGATAGGAAAGAAATGATACAGGAGACGATTAGATGATAATTAATTGTTATGATAATACCTGTACCTGAACATTTGACTATGGTTTTTATAAAAACATTATATAATACATGATAGTATAATGCCCTATAGATATCCTATAGAATATAGAATTATAAAAATCTAGAAAATTAATGTAGAAATAATTAATATTTAGTGAAAATAGTTTTCTATAAATTCTTAATTTCGGGAAAAATATTTTTCAGGAATACAAACTTAGTTCGTTTAATCACTCATTTAATCATGCTCCTTAATATAATTGAGATGTTTTATCCATACTAGAATTGATTGTTCTTAAAATTATGTTTGAATATTGTAATACACAATAGTCCATGAGATTTATTTGAAAAATAATACAATTTCTCAATTTATTAGTTTACCTACATTTTTGTAAAGTACGCTTCGTCACATTTTTGAATTCTGATAAATGTATTTTTAGCCATTTCCCCATCCCTGATTTTGATATGTCTTCGACTTATGTTAACGATGTTTTGACACCTTGAATGTCATCAGAAGGGGACTGGAATGAAAGTGCTGACTTCCCTTAGTGCATTTGTCTGTTGCGTACTGAACCAAAAAAAAAAAATGAAAAAAAACCGAGAAGGGATTTCAGAACATGTACAATAATAGAGTACTTCCAGTGCATATAAAGTAGATATGTAAAGCAATAATTTATAAGGTATAACCGTTTTCTGCCAAATGACACCTTTAGATTTATAAGTTGATTTCCTATAGTGCTGAATCAAAAAAGTATCAGCTACAAATCATTAAAAACTCATGATTTTTATATGAATATTTATGTATACATACTGAAATTGGAAAATAATTATAACCACATCACTTGAAATGATCAGGTTCCCAACTTTGAGTTAGGTTTTATAAATGAATAAAAATACAATTATAAATAATTATACATTTTGAAAAAGAGTCCGTAAAGCACTATTGATACATTCATATGATATTATAAAATAATGAGCACGAACTATAGTGTGTGTATAATGTTAAAGTAAAATTAATTGGTTAATAACTTTAATTAATTATGTATTGTAAATTTATAAAATTAATCAGAAATATCATTAATTAATTAGTATCCATTTAATTTATTTCAAAAATTGTAACTTATGATTAACATTTTATCTAAGTATCTAATTAATTTCAATCGTTAATAGACAACCATTCAAGATTTTAAATATTTATAAAAGTATTCTGTATTCTTACTGTTTTTCGAATAATGTTTTATAGTATCTATATTAACAGTTAAATACAAAATATTTTAAATAGAGTATAATTAATTATTATTATTTATTCAAACGAAATTGATAATACACAGTGTGATTAGGTAGGTACTTAAAAGTTGGGTTTAGTAGTTTATTGTTCATAACTCATATTTACCTATATATTGAAATTAATATTGTGTCGTGTCCAGATCACTGATAAAAACTAATTAACTATTAATTTAACCCAAATCTATTGTAAACTATTTAAGTTTATCTAGATTAATCATATAATTCATTAAATAAGTGTAACTTTAAAAAAATTATTCTCAATTTTACATTTTATGCACAAATAAGTTTATATATCTTACTTTACGTTTTTGTACTTTATCCATTGTAGGTATTATACTCGTTGGTGTAATATTGATTATGTACGTGTATAGAGTCATATTTCCAATAACCATTAATCTGTGCACGTATTTTATATCAAACGGTCATCCTAACGATACTTGTTTATTGTTCACTAGTTCATATTATAATAAGTGATAGCATAATTACTTTAACCTTAATTTAATAATAATTTAAATAAATTGTAAGTTATGATTTTTTTTAGTGACCAAAATAAACAGCTATTTTTGGCCTATATATATTATTATAGCTGCATTTCGAATAGTTGAATTGGATCCCATAATCTTTCATCTTTGGTATGATATCAAAAAAAAATAATAATAATAATAATAATAACTTCCAAATATTGTTAACAATTTTGTCTAATGATAAATAAATGAAATAAATATTATATTTCTTAGACATTAGATAATTAAAGTTCGAAGTTAACTTTATTGGATAAAATATTTTATTTTAAATTTATTGGAAGTTAATTTACGTTAATGTAAAGAAAAATAACTTGAGTTAAAATATAATTTAATGTAAAAAATTCAAGGTAGTCAGATATTTTAAAAAGTTCAAATAAACTCGAAGTTTTGATTACATTTTAAACTAACTATCATAACTAATTTCGTGCAGTCTACTCAATTTCAGAATAGGTATATAAAAAAAAGGTTTACTTAACTACTTAATTATTTTTGCTGTGAACTAAATAATTTTACTAGTTTACAATTTCATATTATAATACTAATCTTTTTTCAGTTCATTTTTACAACCATTTAGTTAACTTTTATTTTTATAAATTATGAGTAATCAATTTTCACGAGTACAAACCATACCTATTTTAGTCGAAATCCAAATGCCAATTATAATAATCAAAATTATTTTTTATATTAATTTAATACTTGCTCTTATATGTAGACGATGTAAGAATACCACGCGTTTATAATACTAATATAAGTATACAAAATATATAGTTTTTTTATATGATTTTGAAGGATTATAAATACCTATTTAATTTATTTATAAAAAATTGTGTTCTTATTATTTTAATTGTAACTTAGTCGAGGTTAATATTTTTTTTTCATATGACCTTAAACTCAACGAGTTGAAACTATTATTGGTTAACCATTAACATTTAAATGAATGCTTTTGGGCTAATTTTACTTAACTCATCCGAGTTATTTTTTCATTATTCTAGGCAGAATATAGTGCGCGGTATACACGACGTAAATGGTGTGTCGTTAATTCGGTCTAATAGTTTTTATAAGTTTGAAAATTTTGCAGACAATCACTGGTCATCATTTTGAGATTTTAATCAATTTATTTTAAAACTGACGGGAAAAGACTACAGTTATGTTTTAGTTAGGTACTGCTGCGGAGGTCCGCGGCGCAGCTCGAAAAACAGATGGCCGACTTCCTAACCGATCCTGATACGAATTCTTTCGAGGTCGACGAACAACGATCGCGGGTGGAGATCGACGAAAACAAAAAAATTTAAAAAAAAACACTATGCGTATGGGTACCGGTAGTAAATAAAAACATTGAAAAATAAACAGCGACCAGAAGTGAGAGGAGTCGGTGGCGGTCCACCTGTCCGAACATATAGTCCACGCGGCCGGTCGACTGCTACGGCGGCGGCGGTTACCCCCTGGTAAATACCGCATTATATATACCTATTATACCTATACGTATAATATACATTATACGTACGACTTAAGACGGCGAGGTGATTACGTCGTTTCGTTCTTCTTCTTCTTCTTCTTCTTCTTATTATTATTATTACGTATATTATTTATTTATTTTTTAATATACGCAAGCCATATGCGCGCGAATGGTCCTGATAATCCTTTTGCCCGGTTTCGGCGTTTTATAAGAAAAAAAAAAAAAAAAAAAAAGTTTTTACCCCCGTCATTATCCTCTCTGTCCTCCGGCCGAACGTTGGCTCTGCGCACCGGTACAGATGTCGGAGGCGGGCGCCGCCGCTGCGCATTCGCTCTCGTTACGTGCGTGTACGGCAACAGGTGTCGGTGGCATCCGGCGCAGGCAGACGCGGAGGTAAAAAGAAACAAACACGCCTTATCGGTGTCTAATAATATAATATCATGTTATACAGTATTGTATATTATCGCGTGTTTTAACGAAATGCGATTGTCTCCTACACGCGGCTGTGAAATGAACGGGCGAATGAGAAAAAATTAAGAAAAAAAATAAAAACCGTTTACGACGCTTTTAGTCTTTTACGACTTATTTTTTTTTTTAGCGGTTTTTCGTCCGAGACGTTATACGGCAATAATGGCTGTACGTATACGAGTTAAACTCGCGGCGTGCACATTGCAGTTACCGTCATCGCCACGGCGTAAATGTGATGTGTACAATGTCGTGATGGCGGCAGAGCGGGTACGTTTATCATACATTAATGCACACCATCGATGCGTTTTCGGGAGACGAGGGCCGTAAATCTCTGTTTGGTTTTACAAAGAGCACTAAACGCTACACACCGGAGTCGGACCCGAAAGAGATTCGTACCGAACGTTCGTTATTATTAATTGTCGTGTACGATTTTACCGAGAAACGTTCGAATGTGTACGGACGTGCGGACCGACGGCGAAGCGACGGCTATAGTATATTATATATTAATATACATTATAATATACGATTATGTTATATTGACAGTGTGTGACCGGCTGGCTACGCGCGCAATATTCCACGTCGGTTTTCACTAAACAGTACGTACTTAACCACAATAATATTATACATCCGTGTTGGTGGTATAACTATCGCGTATATATACGTATTTTTACATCAATCGTGCGAAAACTGCCCGCGAACGACGTGTCCTACTCGCATAGATGGGAGAACACCTTATGACGACGACGGTCTGTCATCTGTACCGAACTACGGATAATGCGTTGTACCGCCGCAGGTATAATATGGAACAACATTTAGTTTATATTTTGCACGAAAGTTCAAAGGCAGACGAATAATACGGTCCAAAATGTACAGAGTTTAAACTGTAATTCACATTATAAAATGTCAAAACCGGTACCTACTCGATGATTCCACGTATTTCATAAAATAATTTACCTATAGGTACATGTACATATAGAATGTATACGGTGCATTTTTTTACCAAGATATATCTGTCGAGAAGTATAAATAATTTTTTGTGAAATTTTTTTCGGAAAGTTATTTCTATATATATATATATATATACTCTATTCCACAGTATTTCACATTATTTCATTATCCTCATCCCCTTATTTTTTGAAAATGTTATCAACTATTCACTTTCAAATGAAAACCTACGATTTAATTAGTTATACAATCTTGAAGAATATATTTTATAAGAATTTTCACGTTTTTAGTTTTTAAATCCGATGAATATTACCCGAGTAATAAACGTTCAAAATTTTAACACTATGTATAGTGGAGTATTTTCGAATGAGTTACAAAGAAGTAATATTATCTATGAAAATTCAGTAACTTATTAAAAGAAAAAAGAAAAAGGGTTTTATCCATGAAACTTTTTCTTTACAATGTTTTTTTAATTTTATTTTGTAAATAACTTTTATTCTGATAATAAATTATTATTAATAATATGTAATATATATACTGTTTTAACAAATCAATTATATGTAAAATTCTATAGTCTATAGGTACTAAAGTAAATATAGAGTAAAGAGAGTTTTGATAGAAAATGTGTACTAGTTAGTACTTTATTATGTCAATTTTGATTTTATCTGTAGTATTTTGAATACAAACTACATTTTATAACAGAAAATTTATAAACAAAGTTGTAATAGTTGATATAGACTAATTTCTATAAACTATATCTGGACGAGTTTGGATTTTATTTGTTCTACTATTTATTTATACAAACATTTTACCAAATGATCTAAAATTCTAAGTACGCTACTAAATGATGTTTATAAAATTTATAAATAAATAAATTATCATTATCATCATCATTATATGGCTTCATAAATCTGCAAGAGTTTTATCTGTCACTGTGAGAGCGCTCTACGGTCTTGCAGGACCATTTTCTCCAAATTCGTAGCTTTCAATCTCTCCAAGTCTTGTCTTATACCATCTATCTACCGTTTCTTTGGTCTCCTTAAAGGCTCCTCTCTTATAATTTCCATTCAATAACTGCTCTATCTTTATTTGTTACCTCTCTTTTTTGTACGCGTCCAAACCTCTTTGACTGTCCACATAATTAGTACTTATGGATATTTTTATTATTTCTCTTATCTCCGCGTTCTTTCATCTTCGCCAGCAGTTTACACGGTGTAATATATATATATGAGTCCACATATTATTCTTAGCACTTTGTTCTTGAAGGCCCTTAGTTTTTGTTCGACTCGTGCTGTCGGGGGCCATACTTCGCATCCATGAGTAATTGTCGGTTTTACTATTGCCGCGTATTGGCGTACTTTTTTACTTCTAGAAATGAGCTTTGACTTAAAGTATTCCGCTAGTGCCAAATATGTCCTTTCACCTTTATTGAACCGAATACCTATTTCAATTCTCCAGTCATTATTTCCGGTAATTAAATAAAAAACAGCAGAAGCAATAATATATACCTACCGTTATTTCATCTGGTCGTCCTTATTGTTGAACTCTGCAAACATACAATAATAATTTCAATAATATTTGAACTTTGAAATATCCTTAATTTACTATAACTGCCTATGATTTTCAACTCGAAATAAAAAAAAAATACACTAAAGCAAATGTTTTATATCTGCAGTTTATTTATAAAATGTATATTATTATAGGTACTTACCTCTTTTTTCACGTTTCTTTTTACGATTGCGTATTGTATTATATGCCATGCAGATTACGACCAACGAGTGTAATATGATTTTGAATAATTCGAATTATGTAATGTCATATTCGTTAATGATTTTCACTATCAATGTTACTATTATCGAAGGTCAGCAATATCCGATGATTCGTCATAAGTCTGAGTTTTTTAACCACACGTTATCAGCTCTGACCACGGAAACTTACGATTCGTCTTCCTGTTCATTGACGTACATATATTAATTTATATTATCTTATCTCATATTATTCTCGGTGGTCCGAAACAACCGAACAAAATATTTCGACGGTCAGCAAAATTATAACAATAGCAACTCCGACATAATACTAGGTACTTATAACACATTATTTATTATCAATATTTCTACAGTTATGTTTACTTACATTATTTTTTTAAATTTATTTTATTGATTAATTTTTATTGCAATAACTATAATATAATTGAATAGCTGATATTGCATATTGTATATTTTCTAGCATCCACAAAGTGAAAAACTAGTGGTAGTGGTAGCTTCCCATTGGATATTAAAATATACTGAATAATATATATCTAATTTATTTTAATATTTGTAATTTTTAATTTTAAAAAAAACCTAGTGAAGTATATATAGATATCGGTTCAAATATATCACTCGCGGACTGAGATATAGTTTTAGAAGTTAAATAATTTAGATATTTAGAATATTCGAAAACAATGTAATAAATAATTGCATTCTAAATTGATTCTTGGTAAAAAAAAAAAATACAAAACAAAAATCAATAATGCTCTTCGAGAACCTTAAAATTCAATATTCTGGTTTTATAATAAATATATAATATTTTAAGAGGATACCACACCAATGTTTCTTTGTAATAAACACATTTTTGCAAAAAAGTTACAGTGATATAAGGAACTAAAAAAAAAGGATATTTGTACATTCGATATTGTACTATAATAAAATAAGAGAAAAATAAAAAGCCTTTCCGAATATTGTTGTACTATAAATATTAAAAAAAAAAGTGTTTTAACTCTAAAATAATTTTAAAATTTATATTAATTTAATTTTTGAAAACATGTTTTTGAGCAAAATATGTTATGACTGCACAACAGCAAAAAGTGGTACATATACGAGACTATACATATATACATTACTTTTAAAATGTATTTTAATATTTTTTAATTGTTAAATTTTTATTTATCTTAATAAATCTTATAACTGTCTATACAAAACCCTTTAAAAGTGGAGGGTCTGATGTTTATGGTTTTTTAATTATATGAATATATGGTTAGAACTGGTTTTATAAAATACATTCTAAACATTAGCATTAAATTATGAAGTTATTAAAGTATATTGTATAACATTAAATTAGCGTATGGTCAATAAGGGTTCTGGATCCTTAAGTGTTTAGAGGGATTTTTAAGTAAATATAATTTTATGTTTCAGTTAGAGTACTTCAATGTGTACTATTAGGTTTTTAAATTCAGTTTCAACCACTGACTTTTAACTAAGAATTCTATTAAAATTAATCAAATTTAATACCGTTTATTAAAGCTTCAAAAATTATTGATAAAATTACGCTTATAAAAGTAATAATCTTTCTAAAATATTAAATAATAATGAAATATAATCAGATTATATTGTTTTAAGCCTGTATTAAATTGTCTATATTTTCAATAACTTTTGGTTTACTTATATCTTCAATGATTGAAAGTAAAAAATAACTGTTTGCTCATATTTTTTGATTGTGATACTTAGATATAAGTAGTGCTATTATAATATAATTACATTTTATTTACCTTAAAAAGTATGAGTAGGATTGAAGGAATTAAGTAAATCAACACATTACAGCGTTTTACGTTTGTAAGTTATAAAAATAACCTTTTACTAAATATGAATTGAATAACGTGTTAAGTAGATACTGCGATTCTAAATTAATTATTTGAAATTCAAAAAATAGGAAAAGAAAACAGTCAAGGGATAAATATCTTTTCAGTAGATATTTGTAACCAATATAATACTGTTAACAGGACACCATACATGCATTATTTTCTCATAAAAAACTGTTTTGCGAGACAAATATTTTTTCGAGCTTTAGTTGTATTCAAGAAAGCTCATTTTTACACAATATGGTACGTCGTTTATTTTAAATACAAAATATCATAAAAGTTATTTATTATTTTTGTAAAAACCATCTATTAAGGATGGCATAACATTATTTATATAATATATTTGAGATATCGAATGGTGGTACCAACAACAAACTACTTTTAAATTACTTTTAAAATGTACTTAAATATTTTTTAATAATTAGATTTTTATATTTATTGAAATTGATTAAAAATTGCCTATATATAACCCCTTAAAAAGCGCATGTGTATAATGTCTAATGTATATAATATTATTTATTATAGAATTGTATTGTAACCATAGTATTTGATGAATGTATTTTATTTTTCATTTTCATAAATGTATATTTCATTTTATTATTTTTCTTTTTTAAATAATTATTACACTTCAGGGTTATTTAATTTTTAGGAACTCGAAATAAAAAATAGACATATTTTATTGGTTTGTGGTTTTTTATGATGAAAATATTATTATGATGTATTTACCAATATTTCATAGAAAAATTTAAAAATGAATGAAAATATGAAATCATCGACAGAAAAAATAAAATTCATAGTTTTAAAAATTACAAAAAAATTTAGATCAAAAAGTTTCTAAAAGTAATATTTTCGAAATGACCATGTTGAATTATATTAAAAATGTCTAAAAAAAATTTAACTATTGATAATATTGTATAATAAATATTAAAATATATTTTTTTAATATTTGATTGAACAGTCTTTAAAAAATTTCCTAGTCTCAGAACCAAAACGTACTAAATCTGCATTTCCAAATTACTTAAGAGAGCATATCGATATTAATAATCATATATATAATATATATATATATATATATATATTTGTATCGATTTACAACCTTTTGATTAACCAATTACTTATCAAATTCAAACTCAATATATAGTCTATTTATATTTAAAAAAAATATTTTTTCGAAAAACAGTTTAGAACTTACAAATTCATTGCTTATTGTGGTTCTGACTCCGCACGATTTGTCAAACAGTCCTGTACAGGGCTATAAACATCCAATGTTGTTTATTAAATAACACATTTTGGATATACATTTTTAGATATTTTGCAAATATAAATGTGTGTATTTTATATAGTTATTTCATATACCTACAGTATTACTTTCATGTATATATCAAACTAATTTTTGTATAATATATTGATATTGATATTGCATTTATATCCCAGAAATATATTGATTAATGGACACTCTTAGAATATTTAATGTATATTAATTTTGAGATATGTGAAAATGTACTTATATATAATATGAATATCTTTTAGTTATTGAAGTCACAAATTGCTATTTGTAGTGATTACTACACTCGATACAAGTGAAACGTCGCAATAGTAAGTAAAACGAATAATATGTGGTAGGTAACGATTAAGAACGGCGTCAATTTGTATTTTGTTGGTTATAAAAATAAAAGGCATTTATGAACGGTATGTGTGATTTATTTGCAATGTGTACCACAAAATCACGAAAAGATTTTCGCCGAACCCCTCCACGAGACGTACAAGTTAAATATGTTTATTATTTATATGATTGTTATTATTATTATTATTATTATTATTATATAGTTAAGTTGCGAAAATCAAAGGGTCCTCGGGGCGGTTGTACGTCAAACGGGAAGAAATGATTATAATAGACGCGAGAGGGATGAAAAGAGGCCAAATTTATGTCGGTTTTCGTAATCGGCGTGCGTCCAGGGATAAACGCGCCGACGATGGATCGTATCGAAATGTGCCGAAAATTTCGAAGAACCGGCGCCTTGCGCGTTCATATGTACACCAATAAATATCGGCTAATTGACGTGACGGAATTGGTTTTGGGGTATCGGCCGACCGTCGCCTCACCTAACCTCTTTTTCCACGCGTACACCGATAGCACTTCCTGACGCCACGGGTCCTATCCAAAGACATTACAAAGAGCGCCCGCAGCCACCGCCAGGACACTAACCGGATGCTCGTATATTTTTGTCAAAAACACGTGAAAAACTCAAAAACAATAAAATGCACCAATTTTGCCGATTAGATTACAGTGCTGTTACGACGACGCTACACCGTTAATTTATAACGGGTTCTATATACTTCTATAATATGACGTGCAGGCAATATTTTTATATTTGTAAAATTATAATCTAACAATTTTTAACTATTTAAATATATTTTAAAAGCAATTTAAAAATAATCTTGTGTCAGTACTCAGTATTTTTGAATTTGCCGTTTTGTGTAATCATGATATTTATATATATAAAAAAAAAGCTGGTCAGGAGGAAGTGGAAGCACTTCACTCGTTGCGTAGGATACTGGAGGAAGATATATTAAATTTGAAGCAATAATAAATCATTTCTTTCTAAAAAAAAAAAAAACGATTCTGAGAGAAGTTTCGGTGAATATACTTAAAAATTACTGTAGATTATATTAATAATATATATATAATAAAATGAACAAAAAAAGTTTAAAAAAAGTGCAAAAAATGTTTTGGATGTAAAGAGATTTGAACTGAGGACCTCACGCATGACTACGTAGACCACCACCAAACCCACCAGATCAGTCTGACCGCCAAATTCTAACTTCACCATTATTTTTTCGATCAAAAATACATATTTTTTTAAAAAGGAGAATATTCTCTAAAAAATGGTATATCCTTTTTGTAAAATATTTTTTATCACAGAAGTTAGTATTTAAAAAAAATAAAAACTTAAAACGCTATAACTTCTTTAATACACAATATTTTACAAAAAGGACATGTCATTTTCTAGAAAATATTCTGCTTTTTAAAATTGGTAATAAGTGTTTTAACTCTAATTTTATTGCAGGCACCATATTTATTGTTTTGCTTAGTGTAATTTTGCTATATTGCTAATTAGATAGATGGAGACAGCAAATACGGGTGTGACGTCCTTATAATAATCAACAATAACCACGCAATAATAATAATAATAAAGCAAAACCACAATTAATATAATGTAAAAATGTAAAATAATATTTAATAGGTATGACATTATGAATTTCTATATGCAATATCAAATGATAAATAAATAGTTCGTTTACAAAAAAAACTTTTCAAGTTAGAACTGTAAATTTCGTGAAAACACTTATCATGACGTATACAAGTACTTTTATAACTTTTTTCAACTATAAGTGTAGATAATGATATAAAACATGTGAAAATTCTTTAACAATATAACTAATAATATTTGATATTTAGATTCAGATATTTAAAAAATATTTTTAATATACTTATAAGTACGCAATATTTTCGAACCCAATCATTTATAATTTTCTAGGGGATTGAAATATTTTCTTTAGCATCTTCCCTGATGAACATCTTTGTATGGATATATTATTAGTAGAATTTTATTATTTATTGGCTTACCTAATTTACGACAAATTCATAAAATCGTGATTTCTGAGCACTTTTTTTTTAAAAAAAAATTTTCTTTGTTCCACCGCTATATTGATTTTAAATTATATAGAGAATAATTAGCTTGAGTTTTTGAGAGAAAGATAATATTTATATTTTTTACATATTAATTTACGAATTTTCATATAACTTTCCGTATTTTCTACAACTTTTTTGTTGCACCAAATGATTAATAGTACCTACTGCTATATGTTTCTACTCTGCTCGTATATTACCTATACAATATAACATATATATCGTATTATATAGTATTTTTCTTTGCGTATCAGCCAAGAGCGGCATTTATATACCTATTTATTTTCCTTTTTCCATAGTTGGCATGAACTTTATGGCATTGTGTTGCAGCGCTCTGCCAACACACCACGAATTCTTCCATGATTAATTCCCTCGTCCACTACAGATATGGTGTTTTCAATAGATAACGGTTGATTCGTTGGCATTTTCTCACACTGGAGGTCAAAAATACGAGTATTTACTCGGTTTTCGGTTTTTTTGTGTTTTCTCTACAGGTTTTCCCTAATTTACCCCGTTCTCATCCCATTTACTGTGTTTTCCATTTGTAATTGGTTATAGGTACTCGAACAGAAGGGATTCTGTTGGTTTTTCTCACGTTGTATGTGTGCATTCTTTGTATAGCTTGTTCTTCGGCGCGTTTTCCCCTCCTGACCAATTACTGCTGGATGTGTATATCTATTATAATATCTACGTGAAACTTTTCCAAACAGGACAACCGTAGGATACGTGAAAAAAATTATTTCCATCATCCGAATGTGTTTGAACGCCACATATAAAGTCTGAATTTCGCCAATCCATGTATTACCAAGTCACAAACATCCAGTAGTAATTATTATGCGATTCGCGTCTTCTTTTAAGTGGCACAAAAATTATGACGGTCGGTCAAGTGTCGTAATTATATACACTATATTATACAGAAGTTCACTGAGATATCAGTGTCAGTGGCGACTATACTATATACGCTATATATAATATTTACAGCGGCAAACAGCTGTCTAATTGCTTGTCGTACTCTTTCAGTTGTATCCACACATGTGTGTCCCCATCGCAGTCGTGTATACTATACAATATACACTATAATTTATACATTTATATGTATATATATATATAATATTCCACCACCATCGGTATATATACCGTTTTTATGTATATATTTATAAATATTATGCAAATATCACAGAAAAGCCGTGTGAGAGGCGTAAAAAAAAACAAAATTGTCGAAAGAAAAAAAATGCGTATATGACATGTGTACCTATGCGTGTGTATATGTGAACTCTGGTCCATTAACTGTAAAAAAAAAAAAAAAAATTAAAAAATAACAAATCGTCTGACTTTGCAGTTGGTCAATTGTTTTTTTTTTTTTTTTTTCCGCCGCACGAAATACATACGTAATTATAACCGCCGGCATTCTGAATAAATGAATACGATTTACGCGGCGTACTCGGTGTAAGTACACACAATATAAAGTACTTATATTAATATACCTATAGGTATGTTGGTATACGTATATAGATGGTATGTGCACATCCAACTATAAGTTACACGGGTGTACATATTATCATTACGCCTACGTTTGTATCATAATATGTCGACAGACGGTGGCACGTGCGGTAATATGGTTATATAGGTACATCATAATATAATAATGTGGTAAATACCGCGCGTGTACTGTAATTGTGTAAAAAATCACGATATATATATATATATATTTTTATATTCTGCAAAAGACGCGGGATTATGCTGGCGATGCGTGAACATGCAAGTATAGAAAAAAAAACAAATAAATAAATGGAATTTTCCTAAAAACACATCAAACGTTGTCTTTGATATGAACATAAACTGATAAAACCTAATAACATTATGTCTGATGGCAAAAAAATAATGAAACTTTCGTGGATTTAAAAATATCGTATTTGTCTAGCTCCGTGTTAGGTAAGTATAGGTATTACTCTGTAGAAGGAATTTGCACAACTATATTGTTCCGAAAATTCAGTTTTTAACGGGTATCTCTATATGGATGTTTAAAATAATAAAAGAATATAATAATTTCTGAAATTATAATTTCTTTAATTTTTATTTTAATTACATATTTTCTTTTCATTAAATATCTTACTTATATAATCATATTCTTATAAACGAGATGTATATTTTACATGAAAGACGTTAAGAAAAAAAAAATAAACTTGAGTGGGGTCCCAAATTTCAAAATATCCCGGACTATTTTCTTTTTGACGTGTGTTAAGTCTAGGCTAGTAATTATAGTAGTCACAGCTACAGTTGAGTCCGTAGGTCAAGATATATTTATATATAGTTGTTATTTATGTAATTTTGGCATTCACAGATTACACAAATCTTAATCTTCTTCTTCTCCTTCGCCTTCTCTCCCAACTATTTGGGGTCACAAAATCTTACATAAATCTTAATCAATTTATTATTAATATATCAATAATAATTCTAAATTTAATTGTTGGTACTCATTTTACAAACAGAAAACAAGCATTTTTGGGAGACTCTCCAGCTATTTTCCAATTAGTATCTCCTAGATAATAGAATCTGCAGGGACAAAACTTCAACACTCAATAAAATATGGGTACCTACGGCCCCTCACATAATTTGATGTACCTATTATATCTCTTCACTCGAGTAATCACGAAAAAAAAATCGTTTTTGGTTAAATGTATTTTTGTCGTTTTGTATATTTTATTACTTAAATAATAATATATTACATCATTATTACAACTGTAGTTGATTTACTTAAAAATTTCGAATACATTTATTGAAAATAATTGAACTTCAACGTACACATATTACCAGCATATAGTAAGAGTTGGAAAATTTAGTTTTTTGTAAAAAATTTTACAATTTTCAAAACGCATATGTAATAGCCATTTACGACTGATTCATGATGATGTATATTATGTATTTACATACTAAAATTAATTACATAAAAGCAGAAAAGACGAACCAGTGTTTGATTATGAGAATATTGCGTTTATTTTAAGCATAAACTGTGAATAAATTACAAATTATAATAATATATTTAATAACGATAATAAAATAAATATACATTTTGGCCCTCTAACTATTAATATTTCTATGTATTATTTTGATTATGTCAACCATTCAATATTCTTTATGTATCTATTATTCTACAAAGATAATGATTTTTTTTTTGGGAAATACTTATTGCTATTAATAAAATAAAGCGGTCCTTTTTCCATGGATTTTTTTTAACTGGATAATATTTATGTAATTTATTTTCTTACGTACTGGAGTTTTAAAACTTCCAATTCGGCATATTTTTCATATTATTTACATACGATCATTCAAATATTGTTTTGTATACTTAATGTTCTGTATTACGTCTCTGGTGGGATACAAACCCGGTGACTGCAATGTATACTTAAGGTAAATCGCTTACAATGTTATTTTGTTTTTAAATACCAATATAAATAAATATAAAATTCCTAAATAAATCAATATGAATTGTAAATATATTCACTGCTATAGCGTATATAAGAAACTCCATTTAGAGACATTCGAAAAGCTCAAATACTCTGCATCTTACGTCTTACGTTCGTGTTTTATACGACTTTAAATATTTAATTGGCCGTGAAATCGTATTTTGATATTAGTCGTTTTACTCATTTCTTTATGGATGTTCCATATAGGTTGTGTTGGTGAGTTTTTTTTATCGATAAAATACAAACATTTTTTTGTCCATGTACACCAGAGAAATGTCATATTCATTCAAGTTTATTGAAGGTGTTTCAAGTATTTTTGTTTCGTTATCAATATTCCGACTTTTTTACCATGACATATAAATTATTACATGAGCTCACTCCAAAAATATGTAATATAATTTACAACGCTCCTCAGATTAACGTTTATTTTATGCGCCTGCAGCTCGTACAGTATACAATATGTATAAATTAATATTCCAAACGACGTGCATCAAAAAATATTTTTGAACCCAACCCCTTTAAATTATAAGACTACATTACGTTTATTTTATTTAAATGTTAACGCATTCGCCGTGGAACAAACGACTTTGGTATTTACACTTATTTTCGAACGTCCGACTTCCCGACCCATTAGTTCTTTGTCAACCCGACGATATTATGTCATACGGTATATTCAAAATTCACAAATTTTTTAGCATATTATTATTTTGTACAAATTTATTTATATATGGTTACAAACTATATTACGTAATCAATTAAATTTTGTGAATTATGTTGTTATACAATCCAGATTATCGGAAATCGATATTAATAAACAGTTGGTTTTCGATTTTATCATTTAGTAATAAAATTTTCAATATATTATATTTTATTGACTTCGATTACAATTGCAGTACGAGATATGATATTATCACTTAAAACGATACATTTTCGTCGGATCACCGCATTTTAATTATAATTAATATACCTACCTGCCTAACATACAACTGAGAATACAAGACACTCTAAATTTCTCGAACATAATTCAGACAGTAAATTAATTTTTTTAAAGTCCCCGTAAAAATGTTTTTAGGACATTAGTTTAGGTACTTTTGAGAAATTGTTTTAATCTTTTTTTTTGTTTTCAAACGTCTAAAAACATATTTTTTCATACGAACCGAAAATCAACGTGTAACCGTTTAACGTATACATTTAAATAGTTTATCGTCATATATTATAATATAACTTAGGTTTTTAATAATTTTTCCACGTATAACCCGTGTCCTTGTGTTTTGTGTGTATTGTGTGTTTTTTTTTTTTTTTTTTTTTTTTAATAAGTACACATTATTACATTATTATTATACCATGCCGTCGACGGTAACCTCGTATATAGCAAGACTTCAATGGCCGCCATTTTCACGTGTCTATTTTTTCAACCTCCCGGAGCCGTGGGGTCTTTGCGTAGTAAAAATAGTCACCAGATGATGGGGTCAAATGTATATTTTATATAATATGTATAGTTATATATTACAGTGACTCGGTCGTCCTTTGAAGTGGATAATTATCACGTCACACGCATTACCATTATGCCGTATTATATATCCCTAACCATTATTATCACTACTTGGTGTTCGTTGGCTTTTATCTCCCGTACTGTAATATGAAGATAAAATTCCCGAAATTCGTATAGTCGTGGGCTCAATACGAATATGCCGCTCACCGCGTTTCTGAAATTTTTCAGGGACAAGAGTTGTTTCCAAAGTTGTATAAAACAATACAAAGTTTGCCGACCTAAAATTTCAAAATACTTTTTCATTCAAAACGTGAATGAGCAAAAAATAAAAAAAAAAAACCACCGACTATTTTTTTACTATTTTCTGACTGAACTTTATTTTGCCGGCTGCTTTCCAAAGTTGGAGAATGAGACATCGCTCCCTCATTGGGACGGTCCAGTCCCCCCGGTCGATATTTCTGCGGGCACTTTTGGGTATCCATTAACATTTTAGATAAAATCTCACTTGCTTAAATGGTATTAATTATCAGTCAGAATTTACATTCACCAATTTATTGCCATTTATATGGGTAATATATACAAATGCACATTTTTATTATGAAAAAGTTCCATTTTACATTTTCACTTGTTTTGAATTTGAACAGTAGCACTTTTTTACATAATAACAACATTGTTGATATGATTTCGTTTCATCTAATGCTGATAAAATTTATGAATGGCGGAATTTTCGTTACGTTATTTATAGAACATTTTACTTCTGTGGAACTCGTTCAAAAACGCACACGGAGAATTAATTTTTAGACATAAAATATGCGTTACATTTTTTTGAGACCGTTTTGTGTAAATAAATGTGATTTAGAACCTTATCACACCAAGTCCGCGAAGTGTACGAAAGTATTATATCATTTATCGCGGCTTCAGAGAGTCGTATGATAACTGTACACGTATCTACGACCGTATGGATGAGTTGCACACGAACAGTCCGAGGTCAATAGCGACTACGTTACCTATATTGTATAGTGACAGGTGCTTCTTTTATTCCAAGTCATAATCTAACATCTGCTGTTATGTGTATGTGTTTTTTTTTTTTTATAATATTATTCAAGAGCAGTATTTTTTTTTTTTTTTTTTTTGTTTTTTTTTTTTTTTTTTTTTTTTTATCCAAGGGTTAAAACTGTGTGGAGTGTGGACACTGTTAAATGTTTTAAATGCATACCCGTTCGGGACAGTATACTTTTGGTTTGATTATAAGTATTTTTATTATTTTCCCGTTTTCACCACTGCATTGAAATCTCTATAGTATTCATAAACGTTAAACAATTAATTTAAATGTAAAATGAATTATATTGTCCCACTGAATCGTAATGGCTCTAACATCAAGATAAAAATTATTTCTATAAAACCGTTGCACATCTATATAAGTATAATGCGCACACACATAATAGTGTTTCTGTGTTTTTGATATCTTAAATATACAATGTATTTTATAAAAATAATAAAATATAGTGATAATAGGAAATATAATAAATTATACCATATAGGTACCTATTACGTATTATTGATAATTGTATAACTAAAAAATAAAAATCTAATTAAAACTATATTTTTGAATAATCAAGTTCGTGATGATTTTAACAAGATCTATACGTACTATTCGATGTGTACCTACCTAAATATTTCTAGTGGTATTACGTATATACAATTATAATATTATTATTATTATGACTCGACTATTATTAAATTTCATTATTGTATTAATTGTGCTCAGTATGTCGGTACATATTATAATATAATTATTTAGAATGAATATTAGTTCTGCGTAAATTATTACCAATTCTGAAATTTCTCGTAAAATCCTTTTACGACTATAATAACATTAAAATATAGTGATAGTTCATTTCGTTAGAGGAAATAGCTTCAAAGGGCTAACGCTCGGTGACCAGCAAACAGTCGTTAAAACGTACGCACTCATAATCTATTTAAGGGTGGTGAATCATACAGAGTTTGGGGTGATTCGTCATTCGGACGAATGTACTTTGTACGGTGTACAATGTATATTATTTTATACTATACATATTGTGTACATACCTTGTGTGTCCTTATGAAAGGATTTTTCTTGAGAAAATCGTTAAAGATCTGTATTTAAATGAGCCAGCAAAGTGATTTAAAATAGTGTAAAGTATATTATAAGGTTAAATTTTCGTGACAATCCAAAGAATATAGGTAGATAAACATTCGCCGATAAATGTATTTTTAAATTTTCCATATCTCCGATTATTATATAGTGCACGTGCGCTCTATATTTATCGTTGAAATTGCAAGGTTTATTGATATACGTATCTGAGAAGAAATTTAAATTTGGAATAATAATTTCTATACTTACGGATATATATTGTTATAAATAGCGACAAAAGATTTGGCAAATTTTATCTTTTTGGTAGATATATAATAGTTACTTATATAGTGTATTATGTTTTTTTTTTTTTTTTTTTTTTAACCGTAAATAAACTATCAATTGGATCGCTGTATTTAAATTCCTCGCGTAGTGTATAATGTAGTGTTTGGAATTTATTTGTCGACAATATTTAGATAACAATGTATATATATATATATATATTCAATATTTCCATATAAATCTGAGTAGATATAAAAAGTACGAAACAGTCGTAAAAAGAAATACGGTTACCTTAAACTTACATGTGTACGATGCAAGTTAGATGTATATCCCATTATAGTGTAACTAAATATTTTACTAAAACTAGTGGGTCCAATGGTCCATAGTATACGCTACAGTACCCAATATAGTACTTTATGATAACGTTTTAGGTACCTATATAAGTAGATAGATAATAAATTTGTAATTATTATATACATTAAAAATTATAAATAAATCATAATAAATTATAATCATAATTTACCGTTGATTTATGTTTAAAATAAAGACGTTCATTAGCCGCTGACTTGAAACGAAAGAGTTTTATCGTGGTATTTCGAAATAATATTTCAGAGATAGTTGTAGGGTTACATTTTTACGATATCGAACCTTTACATTTCCTTAAATAAAAACATGAAAATTCTGACCAGTAAAAAGATTCATAGAAACTTATCATTCTACGAGATTTTCGTACCTATGATGTTTTAATGTTTTTCACTACCGAAAATTAATCATTATTATTTACACATCAAAATATTGATCATTATAGTATTCAAATTATTAAATTATTTTTTACATATTTTCATAATTCTATTTACTCCGAGAGTATTTTAATTGCACATAGAATTTTCGCATTTTTTTTTTTCCTAACCGGCATACAAATTTCTCGAGTTTCGGTCAATGGAGTTTTTATGTCGTCGGCCATAGTTTACAAATTACTATTTCAATTATTATCGTTCTGATAAGTATTCTGATCTGGATTATCTTTAATTATATTATATTTCATTGTTTATTCGTACCATATACATATCATATACATCTCAAAATTAATATCTTAATTACATATTGATTAGAGTACAAGATTTAAATATTGTAAAAAATTATAATCAATTACCTTTTGAGCGAAACGAGGAATGTATTGGTTTTATTATCATGTTTTTTTTTTTTTTTTTATCTGTATACATTTTTTCTATAATAAGTGCTTCAACAATTACACAGAATTAATTTGATCTAGTTGGTATTTTAAACGTGTCATTTTTCGATTTTCCCGACACATTTTCAACTCGCAAGGAAGAACTATAGGTACCGAATTACATAAAAATGATGAAAACACGATTTCATCCAATTCGACTATGGTTATACTTCTTCATAATTCCGTAAAATAATGATCCTATGAACTTAACATTTTCAACTATAATGTATTTTAATACAAAATTAATGTACACATATTTGGAAAATTTGATTCCAATTTTCGGCGATTTTAAATTTTAAAATATTTAGGCCATAAATGTGTATTAATCATAGGTTTTGACTTGAAATTTATATACAAGATTAGTCGTACATTATTTTAATAAAATCCTAAAAATCAGTTAGATTTTTGACAAAATGTATTACTTCGTTATAAAACTAAGATAAAATGGAAGCGCATAATCAATAATGTACCTATATAATATTGAATTTTTTTAATAGATTTTTTTTTAGACTTGAGTGTATGTTAAATATGTATTTAGTAGGTACTAATTAACACGATATAATTTTTAAAGTAAGTATTTCCAATTTTGGACTATTTATAGAAATGATGTATTTTGAGTTATTTAGATTTTAGATCGACAAATTTGATACAGTGTTAACCATTACTCTAAGTATATTCAGAGTTTATTCTTAAACAGGGTTGTTATATAAACTAAATATTTAATTTACAGTTATAGATAACATTTGGTATATTGCTCAAAATCGGTTTTTAGAAAGAAATAATTTATCATTGTTTTCAAATTCAATACTTTCATCATAAATTCTATTTGTTGAACAAAATGCTTCTAACCACAATTCACCCGTTTAAAAAAAAATATTAGAGCAGATAGGTATACCTTTTTGTAAAATGTTGAGACGAATTCGATGTTTACTCGAAGTATATAATTTTCGATTTTACCCACGGTGGTCACTGGTCCATAAATTACAGACCTATATTACAAACTCACGTAATAAGTATATTATACTGACCTTGGACTTAAATGCCGTCGAAATATTCGGAATTTTCTTTGTGGTCTTTGTGGAATTTTATCGTGGTCGTCCCTGTATCAGACAGGAAATAATGAGCAATTATCAAAACTCTTCCAAATAATATAAATAGACAGAAGAGTATATTAAAGAAAAACTGGCATAGGCGAGATTGGGTATGAAAATTTTCATAATGGCGATTAAGAACTCCAAAAAGTCCTGTAACGACTCTCATTAAGTCCATTGATCATGACCCATAGTGTTATGAAATAACTTGACCGCAGATCCTAGATTCCTAATCTCTAACTTCCAGGACGTCTCAATAGTATCATAAATGCACTTTTTCCTGTCCACTAGACTCTAGTGACTAGAGGATTTCAGAGGAGGAAACATGCAGAATAAATGTTCATAATTAAAGACGTCCAGATGATAGTTAAGTTCATTCCTAATGGTAGAACGCATTGTTCCAACCACATCAAGAATGAAATAATTAAGATTTCTACTAGGATGACAGTATAGGCAGTATAGGTAGTGGATGGAAGCAGTGGTCACTACCGCAAAGAACAGTCCAGCTAATAAAAGTCCAGGACCAAAGACGAGTATTTCTTTAAATCATCTTGGTGTACAGGACGGTGTCAGACGAAGAAATCTTAGTACTTGCGTGCATGTACCGGCAGATCTGACGATAAATATATCTGTAATTCATAGGCCATGCAATCTGAGGAAAGAAAAGTAACTATGACAAAGTGGTAGGAACATTAGGAAACCTAAAAAAGTGGAGTGGATACGGAAGCTGATACCTGAGGTAGGAAGTGGGTTAAAGCATAACCACCACTCTAACACTATCACTATCACTATCACCCATAACACTATCAGGTTATAGGTGCTTCAGCTAGAGCTAAATCTATGAAAGATAAAGAGAAAACCTATCGCAATATGTCTCTACTGCCTGCATCCGCCTAACGCGGCCAGGCACGCAGTATTGGAATGCACTCATTAGGATGAGCTCCGGCTTCCCATCCATATACTGACCCTATGCTGAAGATGACATGGCAGATCTCCTGTCAGAATGTTAGATGATCTAGACGCCAGGAAACGACTGATCATTGCCAGTAAACGGGAAAGTGGGGCATTTCGCAACATAGTTGGTAGGAAAAGGACAAACGAGAGCGGCTGACGTAGAGGAGACGTCAAAGAAATTGAACGAGAATACCAGTGGGGCGGGTACTGAGCCACCGGCACGTGAAAACCGAGTCACTTAGAGAAAGGCGATGGGCTTGTTTTACTCAAACTATGACCAGAAATAATCATATTATCTATATTTCTTCTTTTTCTCCTTCGCCTTCTCTCCCAACTATTTGGGGTCGGCCAGATAATCATATTATCTATATTTGTATAACATATTTATATTATATCATTACTAAAAAGTGTATAACTTAATAAACGATGTAGGTCCAAAGGGAAGTATTGAAGCCATAGATGCACTTGGCTCTACGATAATACACATAAAAAAAAAAAAAAAAATAGATTTTAATCTAATTATTGTATATACACGCCTAGAAATCGTTTTAATTTTTGAACAAAATATAATTTTATCATCTAATCTAAACGATACTATCGAATCATAAAAGAAAAAAAACTCGTATACCTAATCGTTTTTTAAAGGTGCATAAAAGGTAAATATACACACAATTCGAATTTGTTACGCAGCGCGTAGGATTTTAATATGAATACATACAAAGAATATCAGCATAACATTATGTTTTACGAGTTTATTTGCTGTAAATGGGCATTTCGATTTTGTTACCTTATAAATATTCGATATTTAATAAAACGTATTAAGCTATTAATATTATATTAAAAACTATGTATATTCGTATATTCGATTTGATTAGTTTTCACTTTTTTCCAATCTTTTGAACACACATAATCAAAATGAATATTTAGAATTTAAAACAAATTACGATTATATACTTTATCTGGTTTTTAAATTATATAGCACACGCGTCTAAATTGACATAATATACTAATATTATACTTATATACTTATATTATAAATTATCATTACGTAATTTCAAAAGTACGTGAAAGAAACGTATTTTGATTTGAGAAAAAAGCATAATAATAATTAATATTTTCACTTCATATAGATAATACCATTTGGTTTAAGTACTAGATTAGATATATTGTATTTGAATGATATAATGATATATGTCTATCTTTAACAATAACGTCATCATTCTGTTTGAAAATAAATTATTATTGTTCAAACATAATGTGACGCACTTGTGTTAAATTTTACGTGATACCGACCGGTAAACCTAGGTACCTAAATTTTTACATAAATAATTATATCAATAAAATATTTATATAATACACAATTAGACACGTATATGATTATTTTATAATTTTACAAAAATGTATGTGCAATTATTATCCGTGTTGTAATAGAAATACATATTTGTTAATAATTAGGTAGGTATATTATAATGTGAAAATAATAAATATTAGTATAACCCGTCCAGTTCATCTGCGCCCTCTGTGACGTCACACATTTTACCAGATCAGGGATTCAAAAATATTAATCCAACAATGTGCGACTTTGAAATTATCATGGATATTATTGGGTAATCAGTATTTTTTTGGGAGTATAACCTCAAAAAAAAATATATGTAAGCAACATATCTATGTTCCGCAATTTTAATAACCCCAACAAATTTAAAAATGTAACGGTCGCCAAGGGCACAGATGAACTGAACGTGTTATAATACGTATATATATTTATGCTAAAAATGTTTTTAAAATATATTACGTAGTACTCAATCGGGAATTCTAAATAAAAGAAAAAACATATTTGAATATTGAGAATAATAGACATACTCTATATAGGTACAGTATTATCATTCTGAAAGTTTGTTAGTGTCCATAATTCAGAGGAAAATAAACACCGTAAAACGGGGCGAATGGAGTCTATTTAAAAGATTTCTTACATAAAATCTCAAAGAATTTTATAGATAATATCAATTCGTTGTTTTTAAATTAAAAAATTTACGTAATTCTAGATATTATCTGTTTTATAATTTCTTTAATAACTTCCTTAAATTTATGAATGCAATGAAAATACTATTCTCCATTTAAAATCAATTTCCATTTTATGTTCCTAATTTATATGTTTTTTAATTTAAATACCTATATATAGGTACTAAATGTAAACAAAATATATATTTTTTTTTTATTTGAATACTGATTAAGATCCAGAAACTCGTATTTAGGACAGTTTCAAGTTTCGTACAAATTATCTTGCATAAAACGGAGCCCCAGGCTTGTCCACCGTAGGTAGAAAAATTGGTCTTATGTAGAGATACGTTATAAAATGTTTTATATAGACCAGAATTGGACTGCGTCAATTTAGTACGGGGTACAAGGAAGCTTTCGATTTTGAAGCTTTTATGGTAGTTTGTTTCATGTATGGCGTGAAGGTGAGTTTCTTATCAAAGAGAACGCCTAGGTATTTGGCCAGTGGCGGCTGGTTGGGTTTGCACAATGTGGTGCATAAAAATTGTATGATATGCATGTCAATAAAAACAATTTTAAAATACTACACTAAATACTAAAATAACATAGGTACCAAAAATACAATATTTTAATAATATATAATAAGGTATAAAAAAATTAAAACAATATTCGTATAAAGAATAAATTGACGTATGGAACACTTCACACTCGCGTACTCGCTTTATCAAAATACTCGTCGCGACTAAAAATCATTACTATTACTTTGTTTGCATGGGGCGTTGTTGTTTTGAAGATTATCGTGACGCACAACGGCGTGGCATGTGAAAATAGGTTTGGTGTACAAATTAATTGTGCTCTGAAATACCGTGTGATGTTGGCCAACGTGTCTGTATATATAAAAAATTTTGGTACGGCCGCCCGGTGCACAACGAATTTGTGCTCCGCGAAGTTATCTGAATATATACGCTTATTGATGCCAAAACCTATAAAAACTTTTTTCTTTTTTAATTTTTTTCAAATAACCAACCACGTGTATAATAACTAAATTATAATTTATATGCAAATCGAACGATTTTTTTAGACGGTTCACGTGCACCAAATGCACCATGGTACGAGCCGCCACCGTGTTTGGCTGATTTGGACACGGGGATCTTTTGGCCTAAAAGTGATATTTTTACTGGAGTGTTATACATGCATTATTTGAAGAATATGGCCACGGTTTTTTTGAGCCGTTTACACGTAAAACCATTTTACCTCGTCATCCATTTGATGTTGTAGTCGTATGATAGCTGGTCTTGGATTTTTTTCGTTGTTATGGAACATAGTATCGTCCGTGAATAGGTATTTTCGACGTCACCAGGATATTATTTGTATAGATTAGATAGAGAAATGGAGAGAGGGATCATGATCCCTGAGGTACGCCGTCTACTGCAGATCTGCTTCTGGACACCGTGATGGACGACGTGAGCAATAGGCCATTTTCACGACGGTGCGGTAGTCTTTGACGCAGTTTTTCTGTCTGACCGACAGAGTGGGTTGTTCAGAGCGCAGATAAGCAAACGCGTCTTTCCAGGATAGCTGAACCGAACTGAATTTTGATATATTGTTCCAATGACTGACTTTCTTTGTGGGGGGGGGGGGGTACTCTGTCTCAAGCTTGTGCTTCTAACAGAGGATTGGATGTAGCAGGAGTTGTGAGGTGGTGGAGTGGTGAGTTTGGTTGTTTTATTGCTTAGTTTCCGAAGTTTAGAGGACGGTTTCTTTTTTAGCCGTCGAGGAGCCCGGGCGAGTTGATATAGACGAGATGTGTGGGAAGGGGGACGATGATATGGAATGTTTGAGTTTGGAGTAGGTGGAGTTGGTGTAGTCGAGAATGGATGGAATGTTGGTGGATTTCCTGATGGTGTGATTGCCAACGTAGAGGGGAAGATTGGTGACTTTGTGGAGAGTAATGTTTTGAATGGATTGGATGAGGGACAAGTTTGTGTTTGAAATATTAGAGGCCGTTGCGGGGGAGGCGTAAGTTAGGATGGGGCGCATGTAGGCTTTGAAAATGTATAATTTGGTTCTGATGGAGAGTGGGCTTTTTCTGTTTAGCATGGGGAAGAGGAGGTGGCCTGCTGCCTTTGTTTTGTTAATAACGAACTTGGTATGGGCTGAGAAATTAAGATTCCTGTCGATGAGAACACCCAAGTATCTTATCGAGTACGACCAGTTTATCGGGGTGTTGAGGATTTTGGATTTTGGAGTGATTTGGGCACTTTTGTTAGTGAAGAAGAAGGCTGACGTTTTTGAGAGATTTATTGAGATTCTCCACTGTTTAAATCAGGGTTGGATGAGATTTATTTGTTTTTGGAAGTTAGAAGCTGCCGCGGAGTGAAATTTGCTGGTGGCATAGAGAAGGGTTTCTTCGGCGAAGGTATCCCTCCAATATGAACGTTTTGGTTCTTATGTTTGTGACGTTTAAATTACCACGTATAACAGTTTAGAACGTACCATAGTCGCCGATAACACCTGATTATAACTTCCTCTACTATTTTGCCCGTTATAGGCGTTTGCATACCGCAGTTCCAATACGATAATCTGTGCGCGTGCACATTAAAGTGTATATAACAGATGAAATTATACGTTGATTTTTTTTATTATAAAAACAAATCAATAAAATACATTTTATTTCCTTTCAAAATAAAAATATTTTGGCTTAAGGAATAGCTGATTATGTTACCGACATTTTAAAATAATATATGGCCCAAATCTTACACACTTTAAATTGTAGTTTTAAAATGAAGATTTGTACAGAAAATTATATGATTATAATTTTAAAAAAATGTTATTGTTATAGTATACACTTACCAAATTTAAAGATGCAATCAGATTTTTTTTTCATCAATACTATAATTTATTTATTATCTCAAAATAATTGAATAATACAAATCACTAACCCAAATCACCTTCAAGACCCTAATCATCCCGTTATATGGTATCTAGCAGCTCGCAGATTTCCGTATAGTCGGCAAGTAATAGTAATACTATTGATTAATTATAGCATACATATAGCCCACGCCAATGGACAGTATGAAAACATGTGAATTAATAACGGTATGGCTCAATAGGTAGCGTAATCATGTTGTTCCTTCAAATAATAATGGTTATCGCGGAGATAATATTTATTTTATTACATTGCGGTCGGACTTCTGTTTATGGGGGCAACCTATGGACCCACAATCAAGATACTGAAAAAAGTCGAAATAATAATAAGGCATGCGTTCCAAGGTCACGAATCTCGTAGCTGCGACTGTTTATTTATTTATATGACTCCGGTCAACTCTAGGAAAACAAACAGGCCGTAAAGTACCTATTTTACATTGTATTGCGGAGGGCTCAGAGCTTCCCCAAATAGTCCCAACAATTTATTCTTATTTAGCTCATAATAGGCAGCTTCCAGAAGAAACTTTTTTAACACTTCCCGGGCCGTACTTTTTCGGCACATTCCGGGAGCTACATAATATGAGTGGAAAAATAACAAATTTATTAGATCTACTTACATTCGACCTTTTGAGCGAAACTAGCAGTGGAAAAAGATAGGAGCATGGGTGCTCACATTACCGAACTCAGACTGATGTCAAAGTATGTTGTACACTGTGGTATATAACATACTAAAAGTCCTCTTTTTGGTATTCTCTGGAAGGAAAAATGTACCTTCCGTACCCCCTAATGGACACCAATGTAGAGGGGCTTTAACCGAAAGGGGGAGTAGACAAAACCTCAAGACGCTAGAGTTCCTCCTCACTTCCCTTGAGTTATGAGGAATCTAAAATTCGATTTTGGGCTTCCCAAAATAGTGATTTTTAGTATGTTAAATACTTTAGTGTGTAACACATTTTGCCGAGCCCACTTTGGCTGTTGCGGTGATTTCAAAAGTTTCCTCTCCTTTGCCGTGTCTGGAATCGTATATCATTATTCGAGCATTTATGTACACACAATACTGTCTACGTTTGTACATTCAAATTATGAACTAAGATTATATGGACTAACAAAGATGCCACTATTTGCGGTCAGATTTTAATATGGAGTTTTCGTGGTGGGAGGGTTTAGAAGCCGATGTGCTATCTACAATCTGCTTTAATGAGTGGCCCTTGAACGATTCAAGTATTTAACCGAAAAATATTTGTCCGTGAAAGATTTGGTTAATTTAGTATTAAAAATATATACTACAAACATTTCAGCCCGAAAAATCTCCCCACTTAGTAAACCCTGTTTCAAAACCTGACTGCACCACTACCACCCAATTGCCATGTCGTTGCCAGTTCATATAATTTTAGTTCGTGATTCAAAGATTATCACAGATTATGCCGATTTAAATTTATCTATGCTATGTTATAACAATAAATTGATATGATATATGATATCATATTATATGATATACCATGAGATAAAAAAGCAGTAACAGGAATCCATTACTATTAGAATTCTTGCTTCACTTGGGATATTTAGGAGTTTCCATTATTTATCATTACGTGGTCTATCTATATGTAATTAATCAATGGCAATACCTATGAGTACTTCGTAGCTTATCTGTATTGTTTAATTTTAAACGTTAAAGTTTAAACTGTTCAAGATCTATTTTCTCTGAGTAAGAGGAATTTTTGAATATGCATATGAAATTTAGGTTGTATTTAGTATATCTGAAAAAATTTTTTTTTTAAATAGACATTATGACCCGAGTTATATAATTCAAGTAATTTGCCAGGATATACAACGTTGTGAACATATATGCATAAAAAAGCATTTACAAATATAAGGAATATATAAATATATTATCTTCAAAAGTGAATTCGAATGTTTAATGCAAAAAATTCGTGGGATGGTAACTAAAATTAAAATTATTACTGTTGCCTTTAATTATTATTAATCTTTATGTAAATACGAAAAGTGATATTTTAAAAATAAATATTTTTTAAAGTTAATTCATAATGAATTTCTATGTAAGAACAAAGGTAAGTTTACAGTTTAAATAAATATTTTAATATTTTGAACCCTTTTTAGCTCGACAACAATCTAAAATTTCAATAAAACTTAAAATCGGGGTTCCATTCATTCCTAGTAAATAAATATAATAAAAATTAATTAATTTTCTGATGACATTAAGACAATGTATTCTCAAACAAAAAAATTAAAGTTAAAATTTAGCTAGTTGATTGTTTTAAAAAAATATAATTTAAAATTGTATAATACCAAACTTTTTACAGTTATTTTATTGTTATTATAATGTTATTCCTTGTTATTCATATTTCAATAAAAATGCAAAGACATAGTGATTAATTATTAATAAATATAGTAGGTACATAATATTTAAAAAGACTAGCTTGAACAAATTCATCATACTAATTATATATTTTAAAGAATCAGTATCTAAATCTTTTTAACAGAAAATAATAAAATAAACTTTTATTTAACAACGAATTAAATTAATATTTTTTCCATTTTAACTTAAACGAGTCGAAATTGTTTTATATTAAATCCATATTCATTAGGTATTTAGAAATATATATAATTAATATATTTACTTTTAACTGTATAATATATTCATTATACAATTATTTTTCTTTTTATAAACTCAAGATTTTTATATAACTACCCACATTTTTGTAGAAAGTCAGGATATTTCACTATTTTTTATTTTTGTTATTTTTTAAATTTTATACATTATTAAAATGGTATTATATTCTATTTTTGACTTGATATTACGATCCAAAATATTTTTCTGAACATTTTTATTTAATATTGAATATTGAACTAATAGTAAGTTACCTATTTATTATAATATAAAGCTTCCTAATCACTCGTGCACATACGCACTTCCTATCTAAACTTTATACGATTATAAATAATATTAATTGTTGGTTCAATATTTGATATTGATGCATCAAAATTAAAAAAAAAAAAACATTTGTTTAAAAAAATATATGTTACCATTTAAGAAAAGTATAAGTCTTAAAAATAAAATAACAAGGATAAAAAAAAGTATAATTTTAAATAAAAACTAGGTAGTACCAATAGTAAAATATGTACTTACGTCAAGTTTATGAAATGATAACGAAATTATTAAAAACATGAATATTCCCGGAGAAAATTAGCCGAATACGATAAAAGAATCACCCTATACATAGGTACTGGGTACATGATATTTGGTTAATTAATTGTGTACTAATTTTAGTTAATTGTTATATTTCAATAATATTGCCCATTATGGTTTTAAAACGTATTCATGATATATATATATATAAGATAATATTATATCGTATAATGAGCAATGTCGAATATAGTCTTGAATGTCAAATAAGAAAAAAAAAAAAACGTTTGTCACGTGGTCGAGTAGGAGTACGGGCACACACGCAAACACATAAAATATTACAAGGCGGAAGCCCACTCGACTGGAAAAATCCTATTGTCGTGGTGAAAATGTCATATTTTTTTAATCGAAAAAAAAAACCATTTACGCCTATATACATATTGTCCTACACTATATCGTAGGCAAGTTTATTCTTAGCATTTCGATTAAAGTAGTATAAACACGACGATATATTATAATATAGCTAGGCGGCGTGTCATCATTCTATTTCAAACAAGACGTATGTATCATACTATATATTATAGTTATTACGCTTTCTACGTTATGATTATAATATAGAAGTAGACAATATATATATTTATATATATATTAATATTATATTATCACTTTTTTATATCGACAAAATTTAGATAGTAATATAAGATGGTGACGATAAATTCTATTCTCCTTGGTGTACATGGTAAATCATCACTATCGTCCAACGTTGTGTAACTTGGCCGCAAATGAATATAATGCATTAAATTTATGTACGTAACATAACTGTACATTTTCCAAAATTAACGCCCCAAAAATTTTGCACCAGTAAAGCGCAACTTCAAATTTTCGAATTTAAAAAGAAACGGTACTTGAATTGCCTTCCACACAGGGTTAATATATTAGTATACTACCCCTAGCTATAATGTTATGGAACTTCAAAGTTTTAAATATTGTATTTTCTATAGTTTAATTCAAAATATCGATAATCGTTTACTAAACACAAATTCGTTTTCATGACTTGATTATTTATCAAGTGTTCAAGGAACTCCACGGAATGACAGAATTTACAGACATTTATTATTACGTATGTGAAGTAATACCAAACGACATTTTAACCAAAGTAAATTTAATTTGTACTATATTAGATACATTAAATATGTTATAAGAAAATAACAGGTAATTAGTATAAACATGTGTTGTTATTTATTGTTATTGATAAATCTTGGATATTTTATTATATTTATTTTAAAATTTTCATGAAATCTAAAGTCAACATTATCGTCAAAAATACCTATATAGCAATTAATTTAACAGACATACACAGTTTAAAGTATAGCAGTACTTAGAGAGATGATTCAAATACTGAAATATGATATTCAAAAATGTGAATTCTCATTTAGGTTCCACAACGCCTACGATTTTTATGTGGTTCTGTGTTGGCAATTTTTAAGAACTTTAAAAGAAAATAAAAATCTTAGAATTTGAAAGTATTTAAGTACATTTTAAAATTAATCTAAGAATAGTTCCATTCCAGTACCTCTTTTCTTATTGTGTGATCACAATATTTTTGCCTAAAATATTGATGATAAGCGAGATGAAATTGTAGAACTTTGGAAAATAGGATTTAAAATCTAAAAACTTATTAAAATTTTTTGGCCTTTTTTAAAAATTAATTGAGCCTTTTTTCTTTATTATGGCCAGATTGAAATGTAATATCAATACTTAAAAATAAAGATTTTTAATGATAAATAACATAGTCAAAAAAAAAAAAATAATAAAAATGCCTCAATCAATCTCTAGAAGACTTACTACGAATTCAAAAGAATTTTCAGAATTGAAATTTTACTTTTCAAATTTCCACAATTTTATCCCGATTTTAGGTCGATTTCAGTTTGGTTTTATCATTATTATTATTTTTATTTCATCATTATATAATGTAATTTGTCATAATAATATACACCCTGTATGTGAGAAATGATATTTGGTAGTGTATGAGTTAATGCATTAATCGTTATTGTGATTTTTTAGTAAGTTGTGCGAGTTTTATTACTTTTATTAGCCAATTTCGACAGTATAACACTTAACATTTTCAGTACCTAATAACATTAAATTTCATTATATGGGATAGGACAGGTGTCGTTTTATTTGTATTTCAAAATATAAGTTACACAAAACGTTTAATATACGTATTATAAAGGGATGAATACGTGTTTCGTATTATTATTTATGGATTTATAGATATAAACGGTCCGACGAGACCTCATATATACTTACTTAACTGTGCAATTTTGTTTGATTATAAAATATTTTTATAACCTAAGTAATTTTTAACTAAAGTTTTCAATAAGTCACAGATTAATATACACAATTATTATTTCGAATGACCCATCGTCAATTCTCGTGTTGAAACTATTTGTTTTTAATTTAATTCGAAGTACGTATTTCGAAAATATCTAATTTTGTTTACTACATTTTATCGTATTAGTATTTGAATAAAATGCTATATTTTAAATAATATATATCAATTTCGAATACTTCTATATAAAAATGGTTAATAAAAATTTTTTATAAGTACTTAATATAATATTATGCGTACGTCTTTTAATTCTAAATATAATTTTATTATTAAAATTAATGTTTATATTAATTTTAATTTTAATACAATATGTAAACAGTGTTAAGAAATCCTACATAATAATAATAATAATAATAATAATAATAATATTATATACTTACATTAAAAAAAAAAAGACTTTATAAAATAATTTTAGGTTTGTGTACATAAGTATTATTATACCCTTCACTGTGTATGTTAGTCCGTTAGTCCTTACAATTCGTTTCTGTAGTTACTAATATCAATATTTGAAATTTGTATTCACTTTGTTGATTTTATGTTTCTATACATAAGTATATTTGGTTAAATAAATTGTTTAATTGGTTCAGATTTTGTTTTACATCTATTATGTAAATTCTAGTTTATTATTTTTATTAAATACAAATTAAGTACAAAATACATATAGAAACCGGGAATTTAACATGCTCACAGAGTTTCCAGCTTTCTTAACTTGTATATTTTCTATACAACTAATTCTTTCAATGCAGTTAACTCGTTAAGTTAATATGTCTTTAAATTTTTAACTCGTAAATATATTTTACATTATATATATATATATATATATTAACTAAAATAATTATTTATTAACATTTAACTGAAGGAATTTCAATGAATTTAACTAAACTTATTTGGGATAATAATTTAATTAGATTATGAATTTAATAACGTAAGTTTTTTTTTAAATACGAGATGGTAAAAAATCATTTTTTGAATTAAAATTGTGGTGTCTGTTATATTTACGTCAAATTAAATATAAAATAAATATTCATAAATACGAAAATCTACGTAAAAAGAATCACCCTGTATATATCAATATATTTATTTTTTAAAGTACGACTCCTTCGTACTAGCTCGAAATTGTGTGACGTCGACTATAAAACAATAAATGTATACGCACTTCCTGTTGCATTTTTACCTACTTCAATTTGAAATAAAAATATACAGCCTTTAAACACATATTATACATATATATATATATATATATATATGTAATATATGAATAAAATACGAAGGGGAGAATTTGAAACGTTAAAATCATATCCATGTTGAACCTATTCCGTTATGTTAAACATTCGAGGAAATACAAACGCGTATTTTCACTCCGTAAAAGCTCGAGCGAATATTTGAATATGAAAAATTAAGTCTTGCGTTTAAAAATCAAAATGTTAATCTTACATATACAAAATGATTACCTACGTAATATCATACTATCAAAATGCAATTAGATATATTGCTTTAAGTGAAAAGAATGGGTGCATATTGTTTTATATTATTTTAGGTTATATGGAAGTATTATAATTGAAACATATTACCTATTAGGTATAAATAAACATTATAAATGTTTCATACATGGTGTATATTCAGTAGGTATAGGCATATAAAATATATCGATTATATTAATATTTATTTACAATAATATTTCTCGAAATGTGCACAATATTAATCAAATATACTACATATAATAAAAAAAAATGTAAACATTTTAGGAATTTCAAAAATATATTGATTACACATTATATATATATATATATATTTTATTATTATGTTGTATGTACCATATAGGAATTACGCGAATAAGATTTACGGACTTATAACCCACGGTTTTTAGTTCGTGATATATTTCACCTTGAGCAAATCGATTGCTGGGCGCTCTTAAGCTCCCCTCGTCCCTCAAAAAAGAGACTACAATTTTCAAAAAGAAACTTGCACCTGGTGTCTCCCTTTTATAGATTGTTGATTTAGAACACATATATCCATTTATCTCCCTATTCAGCTGCAATGCAACCAGTATAACGAAAAACTTTTCGTGAGACGAAAACAATAACATAAATATCATATACTGCAGGGTAGAGGCCCGTGTCTTTTGTAACTGAACATATTATACAGGGTGTTCTGGTATAAATTCACGATAAACTAATTATTTTCTTAAAACAAATAAAATGAAATACGGATGTTATTGAAAGAAATTAAAGAACATGCGTCTCGAAAGTAAAATTTACAATTGTAATTGACATTTTAATTGAACTATTTTACAGTTAATTCTATTAATTAACTAACTTAACTAGTTCAAATTTTCATTGTGTTAAATTAACTTTTTACAATTTCTTTTCATTATACCAATCAATTTTTAATCGAAATTTAAATATCTTACGTATATCTATATTATTATTAATATAGAAGGGTAGGTACTTATTAAAGAAATAAGGTATTTAAGAATTTTATTTACTTATTATTGTTTACTTATAAAGTTTCGAATTTTATTAGAGAAATTGTCTTTAATGAAAAGTTAAAATGTAATAACTTTTGTTTAACTGAGTTCAGTGAATATTTTTATTATTTAATAGCTTTAAATTAAATTTGTTGAAATTATATTTTTTTTTTGTCACAAATAACTTTTAATAATAGGCTATTGGGTTAAATTAAACTAATTAATATGAGTTAATTTTGTTAATGGCTATTATCTATCTTTGTAACTTTGTTTACCATATATAGAATTTTATTTTATGTCAAGATAGACAAAAAAATAAAAAATAAAAATAAAAATCATAAACACTCTCACAAAACCATGATATTCCTACATATTATTTTATTTCTTTCGTCTTTTTAAAAATTTAACATTTTCTGTTCAATATTTTATAACATTAACGTAAAATCTAACTGTATTTTTAATTCCTAAATTAAATTTCATAACAGATTTTTGAAACGTATAAAAAGCATAAAATCTTCGAAAAATAATATATTATATTATTATCAATATAGTGACATCGCGCTATATAGGTATTCTCTATCCCAATAATATATTAAAGTAATCATAGATCACTAATCCATATTTTATTCCTTAAATACTTCTTTTCTACTGTGTTTCCACGTATCGCGTTGACAATATTTATAAAACGATAATAGTATATACCTACTCCATTATAAACTACCATTTTTCATTATTGAATAACAAAATATTCTAATATGCGTATAGAAAAAAAATCACTATCAAAAAGTTATGTAATATGTATCACCTTAAATGTTCGAGATGAAATGTCAAAATCATATAAGGCATTTTGTAATATTAATCGTTATTACATAAATATCAGAACCGGTCATGTGAATTGCAGTAAATTTTAAATTAGCATTTGATAACAATAAAAAATTAACATAATAAAATCCATAGCTATTACTATTCAAATATAAATCAACCGTTATAGTTGAACAAAAAAAACTGAGGTTTCCCCTAAAGTACGTACAAGATTTACAAATTTAGATATTTTTTATTTAATTTTTATTTTCCATTCAAAGCATCAAAATACCTTTTGTGGAAATTTACAAATTACAATATATAGACTCTATTAGAGTCACTCCAAGAATAATGCCACAATGGCAAATCAATTTTAAACATTATATCGATTATGATAGAACAATGCAGACTCATACAAATTATACTGTTATTAATTACACAATTTATACACGCAGTATCACACAACACAAAAACTTTACTTTTCTTGAGTGGAAAATTCAATATATTATACTTTATTTTATTCCCAAGAACTGTTCTAAATACATTTAAAACTATGATTTAATCACTAGACATATCTTATAAGATGTTTTTTTTTATTACAATATAAGTTTTTAAAGTATATAATACATAATAAATAAATTATTCATTTTGAATTATTATTCTAATAAAATACATTATTTTATTATAGTAATGTATATAATTAATGAAAAAGGAAATCAAATACAAGTTAACGTAAAATTAACATGAAAATATACGCAGTTTCCCCGTATAATATAAACTAATATAAACATATTATTGTATCATTTGTATCTTACAAATAAATTAAATCTTATTATTATTATTTATCGTATTCAATTTTTTAAGAAGATTTAGGTTTTGCGTAGATTGGGATGACATTGATAATCGAAAATTAGTTTGATTTTCATTGGAATTATTAATTTATTAAATCCTATTTTATAACTATTTGAAACAAATATAACTGAAAAATATTAATCATTAATAAAAACTAATTTTAATGATAGAACGTAAATAGAACGTCATTATTAACAATTTATCAAAGTACGCGTTATTCTATCATTTCCAAAACATCACTAAGAATATGTAAATTAATATTGTCAATATTATTATAATATTAATTAATTAATATTTTATAAACTATATGCCTATCTGGAACAATATTTTATTGTCTAAATAATTTGGAACATTTTTTATTGATTCAATAATATATATAATCCTGTTAATTTTAATTTCAGTTTTTTCTGGTGGGAGTGGAGGAGAGAGAGGGAAATTATTGGTAATGGCTATGAAGTGATATTGATATTATTGGTATCGAATGGTGTATTATATATAGAAGCCTTATAAACGAAGTAAAATTATAATAAAATACAATTGTATAAACATCATAAAATTAAGATTAAATATGATAACCAGTTCGTTGTAATGACAAAATTTACCAATTACGCTTGGTCGTTGTTGACATCATGCAGTCTTGAATCTTTTTTAGTTTTGAGTAGGGAACGGATTTATATGCACGAAAAACCCTTAAAAAATGCATTTAAAATTTACAAATATGCGGAAAAAATTAAAAAGTTAAAATAGTATAAGATATACAAAATAAAATTGGTGTCATTTGAATACAAATGGTATAAATTGTGCAAATTTCCTTTGAGATAAAGTATACTTCATTATTATATTCTGGAAAGATGTTACTCATGACTTTAAAGTTTAAAATATTTAGTATTCAAAAAAAATGATTTTACACATTTTGATAGCTCGATATAAGAACAAGTGAAAATATAAGTTAAAAACAAAAATATACGTTAAAATAAATATGTACGAAAAAATGAAAAATATGCAAAAAAAAGTACTTAAAAAAATTTCAAAATAAATTGGTGTTATTTTAATAAGTATAATATAAATCATGTACATTTCTTATCAGATTTCACATAGCTTTTCTAATAAATATATGCATTTACATATATTACATAACTGTTCCCTAGTGATTAGAAAAGCAAGACATAAGCCGAGACTATATGGCAGTTTTATTGTTGGTCTTGTTTTTTTTTAAACTCATTCTTATTACTGGTCTTGGTCGCGTTAACTCAATTTGAGTCTTGTTTACTCTTGTTTTGTTTAATCAGTGTAGGTTTTGGTCTTGCAATATACTTGCAGTATTCATTTTTTTTTAACAAATTTATAAATAAGAATAAATAAATTACTTATACGTATACAATAGCTTTTGCACTCAATGAAAATGAATTTATATGAGCTACAAATCCATATAATAACTATGGAACAAATCAAGTTTACCACCCCATTCACGAATTCCAATTTTTTTTTTATGATAGATGGTAGTTTGTATCCTGATTCCATCAAGTAAAAATAAAATTGCGGAACCAAATGGTAAAAAACTGTAATGGTTTTATATAATGTAGTAAAAAACATATTTTACGTTGCGATTTTGTATGAAAAATGTTGTTTTAACTACCAAATTAAAAATGTCTTCCCCTCCCCCCTAAAAATGTAATTTTAAGTTCTGAAAACTTAAAATATGGGATAAGTACTGTATCTAGCCTTCGGGTAGACCAGTAACCAGTGACAGGGGTATCCTAGCTACGTGAGAATGACCGCTCCTTACGCCTACGGGGCCAGTCGCCAGCCTCGGCTCCCACTGGAAAAGGAAAATAACTCACCTGGAGGGAAAAAGAGAGAATCTCTTTAGTGTCCTATTAAATATGGAATAAGAACTGTAAATATCTATCCCAAATTAATCGGGTAAAATTGAACTGAGAACTATTGTGTGTTTGATAAAAACCAAATCTTTCATAAGAAATATCAACATAAAAAAGTATTTACAACCGTTATAACATTTTAACTATTTTTTTTCGCAGTTTTATTTTTACATAATTAGAATTAAAATCAAAAAATATTATTTGTTAAAAAAAAAAAAATTGTGACTGGGGTGGTAAATTTGACTTATAAGACATAACTATTTCCAGAAATACGGGTTTTTGTGTAAACACTAAAACACTGCTATTAATTTAAACATTTTAAAGCGTTTTTCACAAAACTTAATTTTTTAGATAGCTAAGCAAAATTCCGCAAAAACTAATGAATGGAGATCTATCTAAAATTTATGTGTTTATTTTATACATGAATATGTGGTTAATTGAAAGATTTATGTTTTAAATCCATAGCTTTTTTTATTAACGAAAAAGAGCAATTTTCAAGATGAAAATCGAAATACTTCGTTTCATGCCACCATTTTATATCTAATCAACATTTTCAAAGAACGATTAAACAGTAGCTTTGTCCTATAGTAATGAAATATTTTTGGATTTCCGATTGATGCTCAGATCAGCTCAGTTGCTCACTACAATACCCATTTTTATCACGTTTTTATAGATTAGCTATAAATTGAATATATTTGTACGAACAAATTTTGAGATGTACCTGATATATAATTTTGTTGAATATTTATTTATTTATTTATTTGGACGGAAAATATGCTCATTAATGAAATATAAGGTGATCGGTAACGTACAATTTTCTAACTTCAAATATTAGTAGTTACTACACATTTTATTAAGTAATACATTTTTAGATATAGGTACATTAAATTCAAGTTGAATTAACTAATTACAATATATATGTACACAATACATCTAGACATAGGTTCTTACATACTATTTTATTAAATTATTTAAATATACATTAAACATATTAATAGAAAATAAATCAATATGAAATATATTAAATAATTCCATAATTTAATTATATTTTATTTATTTCGATCACAATTGGTAGACTGGTATGGTACATTAAAAGTATTTAGTTATCTTGTACGACGATTAGGAACCAGAAAACTTAAGCTTGAAAGTAATTCTGCACGGTAAACTTGTTCATTAAGTAGTTTAAAAATAAAACAGAGATCTAACCTTTTCCTTTGTATCTCCAATGACTCTATGTTTAAAAGAGATAATAGTGACTGGTAAGAGGAATGAGGTTGACGCTGAATGTCACAGTTAAAAGAAAAAATTCTCAAAAAACGATTTTATATTGATTCTATTGTTAGTATCGGACCTACTCTACTAGGTGACCAAATAATAGAGTTGTGGTCAAAAATTGACCGAAGATAAGAGCAATAAAGTGCTTTTAATACATCATATAAATTATTAAAACTTTTATAGCTTCGACTTATGAAACCTAACATAAAAGAAGCTTTGTTTTGAATACTTAAATAATGCTCATTAAATGATAAGAGATGAATCAAATATTATACCTATATAAGTAAACTTATATATACATAATGGTTTAATTTTGTTGGGAAAAAAATAAAAATTGCTTTTTTGTACTCCTCTAAACATATATTTTAAACCCTTAATTAAATAAAATAAAATAAAAATATAATAAATGTTTAAACATTTCCGGAGGAACCCATCATTACATTCTCTCAGATGCGTAATGGATATCGAATTATAATCGAGACTATAGTTTTATGACCTTAAATCGTTCGAAAACGTCTCAATTATGTGTCTCCTCTTGACACTATTTCAAACGTCCAATAAAAAAAGGGTTGGGTTTTTAATCAGTGAAAGGAGTAGATGTTATAAAATTGAATTATTAGTTCCGGTAGTGTAAGAGACAATATATTATATTGCTATTACATGTTAATATAATACAAGAATATCTGTACATTGATAATAGATTTATTTTAATGAATTCTAATGTTTGGAAAATGTAAATATAACAGAATAAACGGTAAACCAATGGAAACTAATAAGAATTAAAATACAAAATATTAAGGAGATTAAAAATAAATAAATAAAATATTGTAAAACAATAAAATTTAAACGTGAGTTTATATTTTATTTATTGATTCATAAAATTTATGAGTAGGCACCTACACACAAATTATATCCCAAGCATTTATATACCTAACTGTTAATAAAAGTTAATAATATTTTTCGGCCTCTATTTATTATATAAAAATAAACATTTTTTTTATATAATTAAAATTGCATATACTTAACAAATATTTTTGTAAATAAATTATACAAATTGCAATGTGAGCATACACATGTAATGTATTAATTTTTTTTTATGATATAATTTACTGAAAAAATATTGTAGAATACTTCCATAATTATATTATAAAATTAAAATACATTAGATAGGTCTATGTACCTATATTTATTTTATAAATTTACGATTTATAATTTTATTATAATATTATTTTACAGTCAAATTTTAAGTATTTTCGATGTTTATAAATTGTTATATACAATATATTACAACATATTTATTAAATATATTGTGCTGTAAATGATAAATAATTTAGGTATTTTTGTTCGTATATCAAAATTTGAATTGGACACATATGTGTCCCTCATTCACATATTTTTATTTGCTAATTTCAACATTTTAAACAAGTTAAAATTCAATTATATGTACTCGACGCAGTAGTATCAACATAAGCCAACAAATTATCACAGTCCTCAGATCATGTAAACATAATGTGTTGACATTTGCGGTTACTAAATTCGGATATTATGATGTATATTTCTGTAGTGGATTAACAAGAGTGGGAATCATAATATAACCAATAAATTTATGTAATTTTTTCAAATAGGTATCCATATTTTTTATAATTTATTTTTTATTTTCTAGACTTCTACCGCACGGCGAAGAAACTACACAGATATTCAAAATTAATCAATCATGTATTTTACACAGTGGTGGTTTTACGGAAGGAGAGGGCCACAGGTGGATCGCTTCCGGGGACCTTTTTTTAAAATCTTTATTGGTTGAATTATTTTAATATATATAACTATAGTCTATAATTAATTATTCAAAATGTTTTGTCTAAACCTCTGTTATTGAGGTAGATAAAATATAGATATTATTTACCTCTATAGTCTGTACTGAATTTTGATATCCGAAGAAATGAAAAATCTCGATTTGACAAAATCGTATTTTTGCCATTTTTTCTTACGCATTAATAAACTATTGAGAAAATCCAAAGATGATCTCTTTAAAGTGCCAACTATATGCAACTTGCTTCTGGAAATAGAAAAAGATTGTAAAGATTGGAATACTTATCCTTCTGGTAGATAATTTGTTAACAGAGAAAAAGAAAAAAATAAACAATTTTTTTCCCGTCAATTTTTTAAATTTAGTTAAATTAATATAACTACTAACGTAGTGCATATAACTAACGTTATAATACATTTTTTCAGGCGTTAAAATCTCATTTTATCAACTACATATTTGGATTTAATAAATACCACAAAATCTATACTTTTGTTGAAAAAATTTAAATGACTATAAAAAAAAACCATGACTACGGATTTTCGAGATTTTTTACATTAAATTACAATAACGTGTACTGTTGAGTATAATAAAAATGAGTTCAATAAATTTTTCATGTCTTAAAATCCAAAATTACCCCTATTATAACTTCAAAACATCAAAATCTAAAATGCCTATAAATAGCCGATAATTTCAAAATAATTAAAAATAATTTATATATTCAAATCATTTATCAAATTATATTCAATGTGAATAATTTCAGAACTTTAAATAGTCATTGTTTTCGAAATTACGAAGAAATGAAAAATCTCGATTTGACAAAATCGTATTTTTTTTTTTTTATCAATTTTTGGTAATTTTTCCTTACGAATTAAAAAAAAAAAACTATCGATAAAATCGAAAAACAATATAAAACAAAAGTATCAACTATAGATGCAATTTGCTACCGAAAATAGGATAAGCTTGTATAATTATTGGAGCACTCTTTCTGGTAAAAAATGAGAGAAAAAATAAATAAACGTCGTTATAAAACCACTCGGTACTTAGTTCGCTACGCTCAGAATGTAAAATAATAGCCAAAAAAAAATCAAAAAAAAAAAAATCGGTGATATAAGTTGTCTAAACTTATAAATTTAGAAACCTAAATGTATAATGTGTGTGTGTGTATGAAATATATAAATGAAAAAAAAAATCCCTTTTTTCCGGCCCCCGGTCACCGTGTATACTTATGATTGGGCTGCGTTAAAGCTCAAGTTCACGTAAACAAATCACGTACGCTTGAAGCGCTTTCCGAAAACGTGACGCGAAATATCCATAGGGTTCCGGGTAAAGGGCGATGGACGATTTCGCCGCCCGTCTACTACAGGTCCACGCAAGAACGGTTCGACAAAAAATGGACGCCCGCCCGGCTGACGTGATTTCTCGCGAACGGCAATGATGTGTACCGGTTTCGTACGTATCGTAACGATACGTTTTTCCAAACGGGTCCGAAAACGTACGCTTGACGCGTCTGTTCGAAAACACCGTCCTCTTGGCTGCAGACGGTGTACTGCGCCAGTAATAATGGCGTAAGACGAACACGGTTCCGCACGAATACGGTACACTACGGGACTTTCGGACAACGATTGTGCCTTTATGACGACAAAACGCAAACAACGTGCTAACGCACATTATCACGTTGTGTCGGGCGTGTGGTAATAATAGTACATATTATATATTGCAGTACAAGCGACTCTTGTGCCGCGGTCGTATCGACAAGGGTCGTCGAGGGTAGGTTTTTGTGGGAAAAGTCATCGCGGCCCGGACATATTCTTTTCGTCGTAAAACGATAAACGCGAGAATAATAATAGATACTATAAACACGTTTCACCGTACCGCCTCGCGTCGTTTTTAATAGGCTTTTAAAGGGTATCTGTCGTACGGACGTTTTTATAGTATACCGTATAAACAGTACAATATAATATAGTATATATAGTCTGGTCGTCGTCGTCTTGGTTGTCGTAGGACCGTCGATATTCCTCCGTCGGTCTGTGCGCCCGGTCGTCGCGGGGGGGCATTTCACGCGTACGTCGGCCCGGCCGAGGGCAGGGTGGCAAGCTCGTGCTCGGCCGTACGAGACGCGGATTTATTTGACGTTTTTACGGGTCCGTGGCTCGCGCCCGTCTTAAATCTTGGCCCGTATCACACGTAATAATAATGATGATAATAATAATAATAATAATAATAATATATAACAACAATATTAGGCAGATGCGTGCAGGTTGGGTATAACGTCCCCTCGCAGCACATGACGAGCCCCCCCCCCACACTCATCTCTCGCCGTGCACGGAAAAAGAGAAATCGCGAAGACACCGGGCACAAGACTACCGAGCGGAGAAGAGAGAAAAAAAAACACACGTATATATATACAGAAAAAGCAGATGGTTTTAGCGAATATAATAATAATAATAATAATAATAATAATAATAGTAGTATAAAAGAGTGGTGCCAGGTGAGAGTGCCGTCGCCGCCGCCATCGCCATCGCCATCGCCATCGCCGCCGCCGCCGCCGACATCGTCGGGCATATATATATATATAGTAGCCTTACGTTCGTGGACCCCGTCGAATATATTATTATATTTACTACGTTTTTATATCGTATTGTCGGTCCAGATTTTTCGGGAAATCCCCCTCCATCATCCCCTCGGTGCACCCCAAGTCCCCCTTTTTATTATTATTATTATTTTTTATTTTTTTTTTTTTACGTCATAAGGACACCCCGAATCTTTGAGGTTTTCTTTGTGCCAACCGTCTATACCCCGACTGCTGCACTTTATTTATTAGGTATACATATTATATCCACGTACGTCCGTGTGTGCCGCCGCAGTCGTTCCCCCTTTTCTCCGTACGTCCAGGGACTCTCGAGTCGACTATACCCCGACGGGGCAACCACACCCTGTAGTATATACCTAACCTAACCATAATAGCCGTGCGTTCCTCGGGCAAGCGTCGAAAAGTCGAGCAACGCCGTTCGATGGCAAAACGCGAAAATATTCTGTACATCAATCCCCCATCATAATAAATATCGAATTTTTTTTTTTCTTTTAATCGTCGTAATTGTTCGAAAACGTTATTTGTTACGATTTACGATCTTATAATAACTGAATGTTTTTCTAAATGTTATTCAAAGTTCAAATCCAGTACCACCTATACCTTCGATATAATTATATATTATATTTTCATCCATTTTGTTAATATATGGAAGGTAACGCGGTACACGAAAGTTAAGTGACGCACGGTTAGAACTCGAATAATATTTCGAACAGTTATATTCTGTGATAAAATATGATATGGCTAAATATCGTGATAACGACACAGAATTATGTCATATCATTTCCATCACCATCTAATTTAGTCGATTACCAATTCGATGCACCGAGAAACAATCCGATTAATGAAATTTAATGAGGACCGTTAAAATCCATCGGATTGCTCGTCTGATTAATCATCTAGTACGTTAAGCAACACGCGGTATATGTGTTGCAGTTATGCGAAGAATACCGAAAGTTTGTGATTAATTCACGATAAAAATCTTTCGTTTAAGTCCCCGACAATATTTTAATTGCAGTCTAAAAAAAAAAATGAATATCCAATAGTTAATAATAAGTAGTTAATAGTAAAAATAAAAATTTTAAAATAGTCATGTGTCAGTAGCATTATTTTTTTATTATTGTGTTATCACGATATCTGTATGATATCAGGAACTATGGCTAATTGATGAAAAAAAAGTAGTGTGCACTTTAATATTGTGCATTTACGGGCCAAAAATAATTTACACTTTATTCATTTTCTGTAAAAATACGTTATGGTATCATATTAAAATATGTTTGTACCATCAAAAATGAGGTTCAGTAAATATCAAAAATACATCAAATAAATATAGCTATAGTACCTACCCACTTTATATAAATAAATATTACGTTAATATAAAATTATGTAATAAGTAGTATTAAATAGTATAAGATATAAAGTTGGTATCGTAAAATTAAAAAATTCCTGGCATTGAAATGAAGTGTCACAATATTTTAAAGTTGTCCAATAACGACAACGATTTGATTGTCTAGGTGTTATAGTGAAAAAAATTCTTCGGAAAATTGTTATGGCTGTGAAACACTTCTGAATATTATCCAAAATTTGACATTTGTGAATAATTTTCTAAAAAATGTGTTATGTAATAAAATTATTAAATTCGTCGTAAGATTAAATTTAAACGTATCGTATTATCCAATGGTGAAAAACCCAATCCGAGATTGGTATATAATATATAATATTTTTATCAAAAAAACCAATTTATTTTTCATAAATCACTATAATAATATCGCATCGTAAACATTTTAACTGGTTTTTTTGATTCTCAGTCATCGTTCACATATACATAATACCTATGACATCGTAATTATCATTTGTGCGAGATGAATGGCCTTAATCGCACGGACGATGAATAAGTCACCGGATGCATTCGTTCCCTATTGAGTAGTGGTATAATATTATATTATATGAAAAAGTTGAACGTAATATTTCGTTTTATATACATTTATCATACTAGAATAATAAATTAATTTTAAATTTGTAATTTAAACGTATTCGTTTATTTATTATTTCAATATTAACGGTAATGAAATGATAAAATGTTTGTAAGCAATATTTTTACACGGTTGCGTCATACAAGATACTAAACAAATGATTAAAATATAACGGCACACAAAAAAGCAGCTTATGCGGTAATTTTATTTTATTTTTTATTTTTTCGAGGGGAAGGTAATTTTTATATCCGCGGTGAAAGTGTTCTTTATAACATGGCTTTTAGGTGTTCCATACTGTTATAAGGTCTATAAGGTTAATGTTCTCGCTGACCTTGCCCTTAGTCTCTTTTTCTCTGTTTATGTCTCTCTCTGTATATTATATCACCTCTCTGCAAGAGAGCTCGCCGTGAGCGAAAGCATTACAATGTATATGACACTGTATTTTTTATAGACTGTATTATAAATTGTATAGTGTTGTGTCTAAAGTGAATGTGAAATTTAAGAGAAAAAAATTCACCAAAACCAGAGATGTCGAATAATGTACAGGGGTCAGATGGGTCATTTAAAGTATTTTTAAGAGTTTATTTTTATTGCTGTTATTTTAAATTTTAAATCTCAATCATAAATCGTAACAATCGATATTTTAAAAATTCTCATTGAAAAACTGAAGTAGTTGACGAAAGAAATATTTACCCCAGGGTACAGACATACTTAATAAACACATTTTAAAAGTTTTTAAACTTTCAACCTAAATGTAATCTAAATTTAGAATCCTCCTTATTTGATAACAAATCCCTCTAAAAGGTATTTTAAAGAGTTTTTAAAAACCATTTTTCGATTAATTTTTTATTATTTCATTGACCATTTAAATAATGTTTGATCCACATAGAAAAAATAACATTAATTAATAGTTAATAAGACATTACACATCATAACCAGTGTAAGATCGTAATTAAACTAACTATTGAAATTATAAATAGATAATATTTTCAATAATTAGAATTATTATATCTAGTTAATAAATTTTTAATCGAAACTCATGGTTTACTTATTTATTTATTTTATCATTTCGAGATTGAATTAGTAGTGTTGATAAACAGTTTAGTTTTTATTCGTTTAACTATGTCATAGCTTTAAATAGACTTAAAGTCGTATATAGACTTAAAAAGTATTACATATTTAGTTTCTCACTATGGATTTAAGCATGAAAAATATAAAACATAGAAATTTCAAGTGCTTTGCCTACATTTCCATAAACATCGATATTTAAGGGGCCTCGCGACTGGGTTGAAATATGTGTAAAAAAGAGTCTCCGCATTTCTCAAATTTTGAAGCCGCATATTATCCGATTTAGGTTCTGAAAAATGTTCTAAAATTGTCATGACCTCCTCG
>JAIPRL010000825.1:0-110346 GCA_025469235.1 Pemphigus obesinymphae
GAACATAATATTTCTGCTATTAACGGTTATTTAATGCGCTTTAAACATTGTTTTGGACAAAGGTGGCCAATATTTAAAACTGTTGTTTTGGATTTCAGTATGGCAAGTTTGAATGCTGTTTGTGAGTTGTGGAACAAACTTGGATTAGTTAATTATATTAATAGTTGTTATAGACACTGTAAGTCTGGAAAAACGAATCCGAATGTTATAACTATACTGCTATGTGGTTCACATTTTCAATACATGATTTCTAGATGTGTAAAATCAATTACCAAAAGTAAAAAAATTCATGATTTTATATTGGACTATACAGCATCATTAATCATAAGTACTGATCTGAAGTCAATAAGAACTACTCTTCGATTAATGTTTGTCATTCTTATTAGTCAGAGGAAACCCAAATTGTGTGCCGAAAGTATGAACTTGTTAAATTATCAGTGTCATTCGGTTAAACTCAAAGAATTGTATACAGTCATTGACAATGTAAGCGACAATGAAGTAAGTTTTCTGATGATTTTAGGACTACTAAATTGAAAAGTTTGTTTTATGTTGATTTTGAACAAATCTATCAAAGTGTCAGTGTAACTTGTCGGGTAACTAAGTCTTGTGATTTAATACCTAAAAATGATTTAAATTGTGAATTGTTTGTCAAAAATTCCTTGATTTGTACTTTTCGTATACATGTATGTGGACAAGACTGATGATGCCTGAAGAAATTATGGACAAATATTCTGTTAAAATGATCACAAACGGAAGTGTAGAAAAACATTTTGACAATGTAAAAAATTCTCTGATGAATGGTGCAACTAATATAAAACTAGGTCTGTTTGTTAAAAAAATTGAAATGTATACTGAAGCTGTTTGTAAAGAAATTCAATATGAAATTCCAAAAGTTTTGTACAGACGTAAAAAATCTAAATTACCGATTCCATTCAAAGACTTTTTAACAGATCATAATTATGCACTAAGTCTGCAGTACAATAAAAAGCCTAAGTTGACTAGCATAGAATGGGATGATGACCAAATTCTGTGTCCAGGAGATCCAAAGAATAACTTTGTGGAGGAAAAATGGCAAAAAAAAATCGAAAACGGTGAGAAATCATTCAGGGCAAAGTGAAATTAAACGATTGAGTTATGAGTGGCAGTACAAAAATTCAGAGGGAGTTTTCAGTCAAAGTGATTATGACCCAGTCAAGAAGGATAAAATATCAAATTTATCACAATATTATAATAATTTGTTTACTGATGTTAAATATTACTCTCCGGCAGTAAGTATACAATATATAGTGGGTGTGTATTCAAGTGATGGATACATAAGTGTCACGTTTTATGGTAATGATTTTCGTACATTGCAAAATAATTATGGTTAAATGAAACTGTAATTGATGCATTGGTATTGACTTATGTCACTAAAAATATTGGTTATATTCCTTTTAGAGTAAGCAATCAAATTAGGTCATGCAAAACTGTTTTTACAGCCAAATTCGATTGGACCAAATATAGTGTGTTATTTATGCCAATTAATTTTAAAGATAATCACTGGACTTTATTTATTTTGGACTTTTCAGTGGGCAATGCATTATACTTAGATTCAATTGGTGAAACAACACAAATTTACAAATCCAGTAAAAATTGTATTGTATGGAAAAAATGCTGTAAAATAATGTTTATACAACATAGAAAAATGAATAAAATAAATTATTCAACCAAATTATTTTATTTCGATTACCGTGATAAACTGATAAGAGCGCAAACGCTTAGCCGGCTCCACACTCTCGCCGAAGCGTCGCGAGACAACGCGAGCACGAGGGTGTACTAGGAGCTCTCGTGTCGTCTCCCCTCGCCAGCACTCCACTCCGTGACGGTAATTTTGTCGCGAGTCAAAGGACACGAGACACGAGGCGAGAAGTACCGACTACACTCTCGCGTGTGCCTCGCAAGTCGCAACTCATAGTTTGTTTTAAATTTAAAAAAAATATCGATAAAATTTATGGAACAGGACTATTTAGTTATTTAGCATTTAAAAAGTTATTTCATTTGCTAAAAAGTTCTGTTACATTCAGTATATTATCATTTTTCCTGGGAGATAACATTGGTGAATTTACATATTTATGTACCTACTCTTTGTACTTAAAAGTAAAGTAATTACCAGGTCACAGATTAAACATTTCAAATGCATGGCACATGGGAGGCTAGGAAAAGAAATTCAACAATTAATTTCAAAGTATTCCGAGCCCAGTTCCCAAGCCGTCAACCTTCCTCTTCTTTTTTCAAAAAAAATTTTACAATGCCTGTCCAAGTAAGTAATTTTGTATTTTCTTCAATTGTTTTGTATATGAAAATTAATTTTTTATTTTAGAACAACACAACCATCACCGTGCAGTCAGGTGCAAACTTCTACCTTGGCTGTAAGCTCCACTCCGAAAGATGGCGAAATGATACAGGGGTCACCCCTAAAACGGTCGGCCGCACTTTGTCCAGTGGCCGCGTGGTTGGGGGCCGACGTGGATGCAATAAATGCGGCAGCCCTCACCGCGTGAGGAATTGCTCCACTGGTTAGTAATTTAAACTTTTTTCATTATTAATTTTTAAAAACTATAAAAACGTATTTCTATATTAAGAGACAAAGAATAGTTCTATTAAGGCGCCTTCGGAGAAGAAATCTCCAGTCAAGGTGGAAGAGCACGATAGCAAGGAAATAGAAGAGGAAGTGTTGAAAAGCCGGCTTGGTGATAGGTTTATAACAATGTAATTAAATTTAATAAATTTATTAAAAATTATATAAGTGTGTTCATTTATTTCCTGCACAACTTAGAATAAAAATTAACTATTATTATGCATTATTAAAGAATTATTTCAAACACAAATAGTAAATGTGTAACTGAAACATAAACACAATTTGGGGGGGAGGGGTTAGAAATCATAAATTTAATTTTAGCCCCCCAAATATAAAACTCAAATTGCACCTATGAAGTGAATAGCGTCTTAAATAATTCGGTAATTCATATATATGATTATGGATCCACCAGATAACAGACCTTTAAAAATTAGACTTAATTAATGTATATTAATTATTAAGTATAATATGACAAAGTAAGAAAATCTATGACAATTGCAAGTACAAAAAGGAATATTATGTGATTAGAAAATTATTTATTTGTTGTCTTTCAGAATGTACCTGCATTTTATTATAAAAACTTATTGCATCCAAATTACAGGACTAAGAGGGATTGTTTACCATCACACTACTTAATATTTCTGACAGTTAGTTTGTATATACCTATTGACATGTATATGTCTTAAGGCTGGCGGTCTTTTCGAAATATACAAGGTGTATCATGACACTAAGACTGTCACAATTTTGTTTAGTGTGTAAAGTATACAGTGCGTGAAAAATAATACACTATAATTACACAATTAATATTAATAATAACAATCAACGTCGACGTTCTTAGATTCACCTTGAATTTTTGATACTATAATACTAGTATTTAGTTTGGTACTATTATTTCATATGTCTTATAATTATCAATTGTTTCCTTAAATGATTTTTATTAAAAATAATTAATGACCTTTGTTTGATATATTGTTAATTTTTATAAACTCAAAATTAATTTTTTGTATTTTGGTCTACAAGCGTTTAAAGGTAATGAAAAATAGATATATAGTGACTATGGTTATATAATTTTTAGTCTATTTGGTCAACTGAGATTGAAAACGTTCTATGTCAGGGGTTCCCAAACTGTGCGGCGCGCCTCCCTTGGGAGGCGCAAGCACTTAACAGGGGAAGCGCGGATTTGTTTTTTTTTCACAATTACATACCTACTGAAGAAGAAAAGTTAATCGATATTTCAACTGATTCTAATATTAATAATCAGAAACTTGTAATTTACACAATATATATATATACTATACTATATTGATGTGATGATTTCAAAACTTATTGATCGCTTTTCAAAAATGTGTAAAAAAAATTAATTTGATGTTTTTTATATAGATATGTATTCGTTATTTTGGGGTAGAACTGGTAGGAGTTGAGTAAACATTTTGGAGGAAATTGATTTTTAATAGGAAATATAATCTTATTTTTATGTCTGGTAATTTTCTAAAAACGTATAGGAAAACTACCAAAATTGACCAAAAATGTTTATAAACCTGCCGTAGATAATATTATACCGAATTCACTCATAATCGTTTTTCTAATGCAATGGTTTATCTTCTCTTTCAAATCTAAAATAATAATAATAAACTTTCCTGTCTACGGAATAATTTGTATTCTGTATTTAGTAATCTGTATTTGAACGACTTTTTTTTTACTTTTAACAATGGGAGGCATGGAAAATTTTTTCGTTTTTAGGGAGACATGAACCAAAAAAGTTTAGGATCCGCTGTTCTATGTAGTCGTTTTTCGAAAATATACTTTTATTAATTACTATACAGTAAAAAATGTCCGATTTTTTAAGCTTATATTGAAGTTTTTATTTTATTATTGAATAAGATATTCAGTAAGAAAAGATTTCATGATAAACTTTGTGTGTATTGTTGTATATATTTTAGTTTCCCTCAAAAAAGGTTCTAAACTGATTTGTTAACTTTGAAAAGGTTCTAAATCGGTATATTCATTATGAAAAATTTCCATGTGTCAGAATCTTTTCAAAGTCATCATGATTGTACTTTTACTTTTTTTTTTAAATTCAATTTAATATATTATTTATTTGATAAAAATGCTTGAAACTCAACAAAATTAAGTTAACAACTTTGACTTTAATATAAGCTAGTGATAGATAAATTAAACCATCAGAAATACAAATTATTTTTTTTTGAAATTTAATGTTTCCTGGATAATTCCAATTACGACACATAGAACCTTTTTATTCTCAGGTGACGATTTAATATAAAACTAAATATATTTAGTATATATTAGTATATATTATATATATAGTATAATAACTATACATTATATAGAATTATGCTAGCATAATATAGTATTTATGCTGCCGTCCTCATTAAAAAAAAATGTATCTTCACTAATCAGGAAAAACGAATGTTTTCTGCTGTGCTGAGTGAAAAACAGCGTATTTTCAACCTTGTCCCAAATGGAGAAATGTATTTTCATGATTATTTTGCTAAATTATTGGCTGTTGCGGTGGTTAATTTTGTGTTTTACAATATTTTATGGAGATACGGAAAATCTCATTATTTTCAAATCTAATTTTTAATGTGTTTTAGCTGGAAATAGTGATTTGTATTTGGTATTACGGTGAAAATCACTGGATTAATCACTAGAAACAAAATTCTCATTTCGGCCAAGGTTTGAGATACACTGTTTTTGATTAGCACGGATGGTAGTATAGTGCCTACTATCTTTTTAGTTTTTACCTATAATTAGTAAATGTTATAATATTATAATTTATCAAAATTATGCATACTATTTAACATTTTGAAGCAAATTAGAATTAATATAGGTAGCTTATAACATACCTAACAGTTTTAAATCTTATATACCTACGTGTAAGAAAAGTATTAAATAAGGATGGGTCGAACACATTTTTTCTCGAACTTCGAACACTAATTTTCCTCGAACTTTTATCTCGAACCCTCGAACTTTAAAAAAACATTTCATTTATATTCTAATTCTATATTCTCAAAAAGACAATACACTGCAAATGATACCAAACACGGTGTGGAGAATTAATAAAAAAAAAATATGCCAGGCATATCATGGGAAAAAGTTAGCATTTTATATAGGTATAAGATAAGATATATCATTCATAGTTATATACATTTTAATCATTTTATAGTTTATTATAATTAGATAAATAATATTTATGCTTTATAAATAACAAAATAAAATTAATTGCAAAAGTTTTTGTTTAAAAAAACAAGCATTTTTACTCTTTTCGGATCCAATCTATTTCTTTTAGAATCACATAATTGTCCAGCTGTGGAAAACAGTAGCTCAGATTCTACTGAGCTGGAGGCACACATAAATATTTTAATCCTAAAGAATACATTGATCGAATTTAGTAACATAGTTAATACAATTTATTAGTAATAAATAATCTTACTCAGTTTACGCAGTCTTGGAAATTTTGTTTCTTCTTTCCAAAATTGAAAAATATCAGATTTAGGATTTGATAAACATGTTTTTAAATATAGTTCTACTTCTTTTTCAGCTATATTATTTTCATTCGTAATACTATTTTCACACATTGTTTTTTATAATTTCTGTATAATATCCCCACATTCCAGTTGTCTCGGCGATCTCAGTATTTGATTGGTCAGAAGTTACCTGTTCTCGTCATTGTTAATATTTAGTTCTTTAGCTCTTAGAACCAGTAGATTTTCAGCATTTTTTCTTTTAGTTTGGTTAGCAAATACATGTCCTTTGAGTCTAGCGTCTAATAATGTTGACAATGCATAATGTTCCTTATCTTCCAAATCTACAAATCTATGTGACATAATAGATGCAAGCAAATCTCTCTTAGTTCCATGAAGTCCAGAGTTAGGTGGTGCCGGTTTTTTTAATTTCTGAATAATACTATTTTCAATAGGTATGGTTTCTGATATAGTAACCTGTCTTGTACTCAGTGATAAAGTTGCCATGTCAAAAATTTGTAAAATATCTACAATATTGGTAATTATGTTCCAGTCATTTGAATATAAATCCGGTATTTGGACGTATCTTTAATACTATTAAATTAAAAGTATTAAGCTCGTTTGGTCTTCAATTTTTTTCTAACCAGATCCATAATATTGTATAAAAAGTAAGTTCTAGTGAAAAATCAGTATGGAACTGTTCAATTAAGAGTGAAAACATCCGACACGGAACTTACAGGTCTATTATAGTATATATAATGTATTTTTATTACCACTTCTTTTTTCTTAAGAAAATTGGTCGATATTGATTGGCCCAGTAGACCTTTAAAAATTAGATGGAAGAATCTCCTTCTAAATGACGCCACTAACTTATAATCTAAATATTTATATAATATGAAATAAAGAATTCATTAAAATAAATAACACAAATTATTTGTTAAATAATTTATAATAATTATAAAATATAAAAATAATGATATATTGTATTGAGGTTATTGAGGTCTTTATTACTTTCCAAGATTCCTCAACCTGTTCTTTGTCACTACCCTCTGTTTTTCCTAAGAAATTTGTCACTGTATCTTGAAATGTCCGTAATGTTTCCTCATTTTTTAATTTATCCACGTCGTATTTTCCAAATGTTTTTTGTTTCTTTTTCCATTCCATGGACATCTTTACTCTGAAGTCAATTAGGATTAAGTAATGGTCCGTGTCTGCGTCTGCTCCTCTGTAGCTTTTAACGTTTTTTATAATCGTCTTATATCTATTTTCTATGAGAACATGATCAATTTGGCTACTAAATCTGCCTCCTGGAGATAACCACGTCTTTTTATGAATATTTTTTCTAGAGAAATAAAATAGGTAATTATAATTGTAAAATTAATACGAGTACATCTCTATTTTACAACAAAGAATGTGTTGGGTGTCATTTTTTTTCAATTATACCTATTTTATATAAGACGCGCCAACTTGCCTATTATATACTATATTTTTAAGTAAATAAATGTAAACCGATCAAGACTGTAAAAATCAAACAAATTAAAACAATTTACTAAAATCATTCTAAATTATTCATTGTATTATTACAGTGAAATCATACAAATTAGTTAAATTATTGATAGATACATGAAAAATAAATAAATTATAGATTATAGATTAGAAAAAATATCATTTACTGTAGGTAATTATTTGAAAGTTATCAATATCTAAAAAGTAAAATAACACTGAGCTTTTTTTATTAGGTTCTTAAATTTTAATTAGATATATATTATCGACGATCGTTGATTTATAGCTAAATGAAGAGTAAATTAGGTATAATTAAAGAGTAAATAAAGATATAATAAAAATACATTGTACAAAAGACAATAGGTATACATTCCGATAGGAAGGTAAATAGTAGGTACCTACCGATACGTTTATGTGCACAGCTGAACAACTTTTCTGAACCGGCCTGATCTGATCTAGTGCGCGCCAAGCTTAAAAGTTCATCTGAATGTGTATCAATATAAATTTAATTAAAATTTTGAAAAATACTACAGAAGTCCGATGGTTTTAAATTAATTACTATGAGATATAAAAACTATAGTATATAAGTACCTATCTATAGTCTGTGAATCAGTGGGTCAGACATCAATACTTAAATACGGACTCGTCACAGGGTATATAACACATAATTTAATTAAATATGACTACATTGGTGAGTGTAGGGGGATAGTATGACAGAGGATACGTAAAAAAATGGCAATAGGCTAAAGAAGTAAAAAAGACAATATCAACGAAAAAGAGAGATAATAAGATTGGGCAGAAACCCAAGGAGAAGATGGTTATAGTATAGAGAAGTACAGAGAAAAGAAGAGGAAGTTGTTTGAATCTAGAGAAGATGCATGTATGCTAGGGTTTTTAGAGAAATTTCGAAATGGATATTAATGAAGAAAAGGTTACTAAAGTTGTACGTGAATGTAATTGAGGACATGTATGAATGGACAAGTAAAAGAGTGAAGAATTTGTGTAGAGGAACTGAGTTCGGGGTAGGGGTGAGGAGGATACGGGAGATAGAGTTCAGTGAAAGTTGAGGACTAGGGTGGTCGACCCCATATAATTGGGAGAGAGGGCGAATGAGAAGAAGAAGAAAATAGCTGTGACTCGTCAATTTTAGGTTTAAACTAAACATGGCTTATACATTTAAAAATGAAATCAAAATTGTATCAAATTATAGGGATTCCTACTTTAGAAAAGTTTTGTTTTACTACGCATATTATCCTTTATCCAATGAAAAAAAAAAACAGATTAAATTTAATGTTTCCATTTAAATTATTTGTGATATAATTTCTTATGTAGGTACCTATTCAAAACCATTGATTAAATATATTAAGTATATTTAATCAATGTCAAAACTATATTTATTTTATTAATTATGTCATTAAAAGTGTTTACATAAGAACTAGTTTATATAAAACACGTACCTACATACTTACCTATCAATAATGTCGAATAAATTTCGGAGGGGGTCCTTAAATGAATAATCCAGGAAGTTGTAGACGTAGACCGAAATGAAGTTTATATCGGTGTCGCATTGATTTCGCCATCCTTTTATGACTTTAGCCATTCACGGATAATGAAGATTATTTATTGCCTATTTGATACCAATATTATGATTTAATAAAATCAACTACCTATTCAATATTTTATATCATGTTTTTTTATCTAAAACTTATTACGTGATAAGGACAAAAAACATTCATTTTCGTAATTTCACGATTTTTCCAAAAAAAAAAAAAATTATAATTTTTAAAAATGTTAAATAAAAATTAAACAAACACTTCAATCCTTGCGTTCCTTGATAAATAAATAAAAGGGTACGCTGTTAAACATGAAAACAAAAAATGAAGAGTAGCTCCGTCCCCCTTTAAATTTACAAAAATAAATTTCAAACCAAAATGTAAGGTATTATTATTATTAAATACCTATTTTCATTTCTTTTTTCAGTGAATTTAATTGAAATTTCATTCGCTATGTCCATATATAATCATTCTTACACTAATCCTAAATGACTTGAGTAGGGAGAAATTTATTCATTCATTTGGTATTGGTACTTACACTTAAATAATTTTGAATACATTTTTTCTGACTCTGCCTAAATTTAAAACCCTGCGAGGTCTACATCCGTCCTGTCCAAATATTTTTCATTTTTTACAAAAGTCAATTTCAATCAAAAATATAGGTAGGTATATAATACAAATTTGTATATTAGGTACCTATTTTCATTTCTTTCTCTGGTAAATTTCATTGAAATTTCTTTCTCTATGGCCATATAAATTCATTCTTACACCAATAACAAATGACCTTAGTAGATATTACTAAGATATACCTACCTTAGTATATATTTATATATATACATTATAATATATATTTTTAACAGTATTATATTATAACACTAAAAAAGCAGATTTTTTATTCTTTTATGCTTAATTTTGTGTCTACTAATTAGGTACTTATTTATTTTCAAGCCCTCCCCACCATTGAAAATTCCTGCATTTAGCCAATAATGGTTGGCTTGTAATGAACATTATTTGTACATCATTGAACTATTATTTAGAACTGTAATAATTAAGGTGTAAATGGACCAACACAGGATTACACAATAAAGCTGATTGTAAAACTGAGAGTATTACCGTATAATTAATACAATAATATATTATTGTATACATTAATTATATAATATTGTAAAAGTTATTATAGTTAATTTGTTGATCTACTGATATTATGACAACAAATAATGTGTTATAATATAGGCTACCTATTATTTCTTTTTTTTTTTTTTCACTTCATTCATTTATTATTTCCTATATTGTATTTTAAGTTTTTAGTTGTATAGTGTACCTATACCTAGAAATATGATAGGTATTTAAAAAACAAAATTTGCTTAATTTTTACTACTTTTAATATTAGTTTAATATTCGTATAAATATAATATTATGTCTATAAAATAATATTTATATTTTAAATAGTAAAATACTTATAGGTATGTGTTTAATATTTATTTATATACCTATATTAAATTAAAAGTCAATAGTCAATATTGAAAAAAAAAATCAATGTTTAAAAACAACACTGTGAATGCAAGTAAAATCTTGACTGATATATATATCTATAAGCATTTTTGTATTTTTAAAGTTAAATATGTATTGTTGTCAACCATAGGATGTTAAAAATAATCATCTATACAATTAAATGTTTTTAGATTAATTAAAACTGTCCAATTAGAAAAAAAAAATACGTATTTTAGGTTAGGTATATCTGTGTACTTGTACTTGTAAAACGAGACCGTTTCGATGTGATCGCGACGTCGCATCGAGTAATAAAAATAATAATATTGTCAAATGTCAACAAATTACGAAAACAATTTCTAACAATCATTCAATATTGTTATTCGTATTGGACTACGATAGGTGGTTGTGTCGTGCGTGGAGGTTTATCGGGCAGTTTATCGTTTCGCAGTCCAGAATATCAAAGATCGACTTTCGAAATATAACATATTATTATACTCAATTCATATTGTTAACACACTCTATTGGGTGAATATCCGGCACATACAATTTTCTATGTCGTTGGCCAATCTATAGTAATTTATAATCAATGATTATATATATTTATATAATATTTAATAAACCAATATTTGTTCAAATGGAATATGGTCTTTAGCTATTTTAGGTTGTAATAATATTAAAAGTATGTCATTCTAGCTGTATTTAAAAATCAGTACACAATTTTTTTTAACAACAATGTATGCACTTAACGACTTAACCATAAAAGATAATTTATTGACAAAAAATTGTTTTGTCCGAAATTATCTCATTGTACAGTATACAATTTGTTATATGTTTTATATGTTATCAACTTAAAAAAATATTACAGCTCAGAAATTAATTACAAAATATTAATAGATGATCTGACAAAAATTAAAAAAACAAATTACAGCGAATAGGTATAATATAGCTTTACTATTTATTTCAATAATTGCAAATGATCGATAACGGAATACAAATGATACAATGTGAGCAGGGGCAATATTTATGGGATGCAAGGGTGTACACTCACATCTCATATTTCCATAATATATAATTGTTTTTTTTTTTACTATAAATTCACTAAAATCAACTGAAATTCCTCTTACTAAAATTAATTTTAATTGAAAAAAACATTTTATATTCTGGAACACTAATATTTACAAATATTTTTTCAGAATGTTCTACAAATTACAATACTTTTTTGAAAATTTAAAACATTACAACATTGAGATAGTCATAGATATGTAATGTACTATTATGGTTATATTTTTTGAAAGAGAAGAATCCATAAATCATAAATGTTTTAAAAATATAACTAAATAAACAACTTTAAAAATACCTCCAAATAGGGAATTGATCCCAAGTTTTTCATTTGCCGTGTAATTAGTCTACCACTAAGTTACCTGGTGATTCCTTAATTGAAGATCCTCGAATACAGTTTATAAATTGACTCAAAAATAATTTAACATAATTAGGTACCTACATATAATATTTTTATTCAGCCTACTATACATTATGTAAGCAATTTAATTATAAAATAATCTAATTAATCATATTAATTGTTCTCAGTGTTCACCCATAGAACCTCAGATCCACAGTACTGATAAACTATTTGTTTTTAATAATTAGCTAATGTACTTAAATTTTATTTGTAAAACCAAATTATCATTTTTAAAATATAAAACAATATTATTCTTATAACTATTGTTATAGGACAACCTTTAAATTACTACATACTTTACAATTTAATATTCACTATTAATAAACTAATAAAAATAAGATTTATGAAATAAATAGACTTAATAATAAAATCATAGATTATATTTTCATATATCTTATCGGTAATAAAAGCACAAAGTTGGTAGTTAACTTATTCTGTGATTAAATTAAAAAACTATTAACTAATATCCATAAAATACAAAGGGAGGGGAAATTAGGGGTAACTGCCTTCATTATTTACAAAATAATAATATAATATTTTATTCAGTTATAATTATCTCAGGCTTATCAAATGTACATTATATGTCATATCACTTTCTCATTATTTTTAAATAAATATTATATCAAAGTTCTGTGACATATATTATTTAATGCTTTATACAAATTTTAGATTTTACACTAAAAATTTAAAATATTAAGTATTACCTCAAAAATGATCTCTCTTTACTTTATTTAAGATATCTGATTCGCCCTTGATAATATAATTAATTTCCTACATAAGCTATCAATAATTTTCATAATTTCATGTGGATTAAAAGAGATTGTTTTTTTAAACTACTAAAGGAACACAGTTATTGATTTGGCTGTCATTATTTATTATACACACAAAGTAATAAAATCTAGTATTTTACGAGTTATGTATTTATTAAAAACAATTTTAGATATGATGATTTCTAACAAAAATGAGAGCATAATGTATGTGTTGAAATTATTATTATTAGGTATTATTTTTTATAAATGTATAAAAATAGTGATAATTTAATTATAAATATTTTGTTTAAAATTTATCATAAAAATAATTCCATTATTTTTTTTGTCATCATATCTATAAATAACTCATTACTCTCGGAATTGGAAATTGTCAAAGACAATGACTCAAGTACAATGTCCTATTAAAATGTATATATTATAAATTATAATATATTAAGTTGTGTATTATATTGATTTTGATTCGTTTAATTTAAAGGGGAAAATATTTATTTTATAGGCAATACAAAGAAATATTTCTATTATAAAAACAAAAGTATTAGTAGAATTCTAAATGTTTCAAAGTACAATATACGCAAAATTAATAAATTAATGTGAATAATATTATGTTCTACTCGAACGTCTTAAATTAGATGATGGGATTATTGGATCAGTTTTGTAAACAAGAGCTTCCATATATGCTTTTCGAACAGATTTGCGATCTGCAGGTTTTTTTGATTCAGTTAACTTAATGTCATCTAATTCTTGAGTAACACCAAGAGGCTCCAATTTATTACGGGGTAACCATTGCCTAGTAAAATATATTATTCATCAAAGACTAATTATATATAAATAAATAAATAACTGTATACTTTAAAAACTAACTTACCATGTACGTTTGGAATCGAAAAACAATACTAAATACACAAGTTCTTTATAATTACTTGCCAAGTTTAATACTTCTGATGGAGGACTTGGAACGGGTATGCCATTATGCAAGTGTCCCGGTGGCATATTTGGATCAATTATCTTTAAAAAGGATTATTAGTAATTCATTTTAGATTTTGCTATTTATTTTATCTTACCAATGCAGGATACCATGGATATCCTCTACACTTAGCCCAGACCAATTGTAATTGTGCAAATTCGTCTTTTTTTCCTCTTCTCTTTTGTTCCTTTTCTGAATCTGAATCTGACGAACTTCCCGATGAACTACTACCATTAGAAGATGAACCACTTCCACTACTACTACTACTACTACTAGAATTTGAACCAGAGTCAGAATCTAAGTAGCTGGATTCTTCATCTGACAGAGAATCATCTTCTGTATCAGTTTTCTTACCTAAACATTAAATCAAATTAAGTAACTTTATAGCTATTATTAATTAGATCGAGTGGTATACATAGAATGATTTGTTGAACATAAAATAATTTATTTTTCAAATGTTTTAAATGTATTTAAATTAATTATTAATCTAAATATTTTATAATTTTTAAATTTAAAGAAAATGAGTTTTAAAATCAGTACATATAGTGATTAAATAGAGAAAATTAATGAAGTTCTTTAATAATTTAGATGACAAAATATCATTTAGTTCCTAAATGACTTATGCCCAATGATACAGTTTTACTATTGAATGGTACATCAGCTGTAGCATTAACAAAAAGTACACCAATAAATTATTAAAGTCCCAAAATTTCATCAATAAAAAACTTTTTTTTTCAAAGTTATATTTGTGCAAACTGAATGAGGGTATGAAATGTATTTATATATCTTAATTTAATATTTTAAACTACTTAAGAAACCAAACTTACTACATCTATAAGCTTTAAAACTTTCAAGATTAGTTGACTGTCTTGTGCGCCTAGCAAGAGGTGTAGTTAAAGGTTCTGATGATGATTTCTTTCGAGTAGAATTTCTAGGCGTTCTGTATGAATACGAATAGAAATTTAATAAGTTAATTATATTTTATAATGCAATAATAATAATAATAATAATAACCATTTTGACATATAGTTTAAAAATAACTACTATTTTTAGAATTTGTTACTCTTACAATACTGAAGATGTAGATGTTGATGGTGATTCTGGTTTCTTAAAAACAAAATTTTCTTTTGATATACTTTTTTTTTTTACATTCCTCTTTAAACTTGTTCTTTCTACGTCAATCTTTTCTCGCTCATTAATATCCTCAGTTTCATCTAAAATGTAAAAATAAAACTGTATATACCATTTTATTACATATTTATTGATTATTTAAAATACAACAAATTTACTATTTTCAGACTTTTTTCCTTCCAAATCGATCTTAGCTCTAAGTTTGGTTAACTCCGTTTTAATCAAACGGGTTCTTTTATTTTGTCTACCACTTCGACATTTATCAGCTAGCTGTAGAAGTTTACACATTCGATCATCATCACCCATAGTATTAGATGGATTACATATCTCTTTCAATTCATGATCAAATTCTGTACCCTTGTCATCTTTGACTTCTTCCTTCATTTTAATGGCTGGTTGTAAAGTTATATTTTCGGTAACATTTGGGTTGTTTTCAGTTAAGGTCATTGAAATAGGATCTAGTTCCAAACTTTTGAGATCTCGTTTGGCAGTTCTTAAAACGGTTCCACCCTAAACAAAGTTATATTTATAAATTTTATTTTTAACTGTATTATAAATTATAATATTATTTTTATCTTACTTGATCTCTCATTTTTATACCAGCTTTATAAAAAATGGTTTCTTTTGAATTATATGCTAAACAATTTGATATCATCAAGTTGAAATCACTCTCAAATGTTTCAAGGTTATCATAACCAGAATTTTTTATTTTCATTTCCATTGTTTGTAAATCCATTGGATGTTTCACTATATCTCCATAATCGGGAACTTCATTTTGATCAACAGGTTCAATAAATATTTGACCTGTGTCTTTTGCAACTAACTGCTGTAATACTGTATGCAAGAAAGCATGGAATGGCCACAGAGATTTTATTGTAATCTGTTCATGTCTTTAAAATACATTTTTATTATCAACTTACAAAAAATGATGTTTAAAAATGTTCAATACTTACATTCTGATATTTTCATTTTTTAAACGTTCTCTTTTTCGTATGAGTTCACAAAGTAAACGAACTCTTTCCAAATCTTGGCGTAAGGCTTGCCAATATTTTAATTGCCGATATAGTTCTTGCTATAAATTTAATTTATGAAAAATAATTATAGGAAGTAGGCATTAAATACATAAATTTTAAAATACATAAAATTAAAAAAAAAATCTATGATTTTTGATTTATATTTTTATCCCCCCTCCACACAATATAAAACAATCCTAAAAATTATTAATTTTATTTTTAATGATTATATAACATTTAAAACCAAAGCACTTACAAGATCTTCTTCATTTTCAATTGACTGAACTGGTTCTTCACGCCGTGATACAGTAGAAGTTTGACTAGTTTGTAAACGTCGCAGAAGTGGAACTCCGTTTCTAAATTGTCTTTTTAATGTCCAATAAGCAATTAATCGTTGTACGAACTGACCTTTTTTGGGTACAGATAGTAAATTTGCTATTTCTGTTACTCTAAAATAAAATGTATAGCATTTGTTAAAACATGATCATTTATAAAGTAATAAATGTATTCCACCTTTCAGTTGGTATTGTAGGTATTGATATAACTGGTGCAGCAGAACGTTTTTTAGCTAAAACTCTCCTAGCATTATTTAATTTTTCTCCAGGTGATTGTCGTCCACGGGTTTCCGCTAAATAATCTGCAGGTGCATGTGCATCGCAAAATGCAATTTTTTGAACCAAAACTGTACCTGGTTCAGCATCTCCTAAAAAATTGTATTAAATTATAAATGGTTTATATAAATTGAGGTATATTACCAATACTAGAAATATCATTAGATACTGTCTCCATTTTCATATATAGGCCAGCCTGTTGAGCACATGTAACATGGAATGCTGCATAGCAACTTGTTTTATGACATTGAATACATGCGCCTACACCACGCTGCTTACAAATATAACATGTAAGTTTCCATCTGGCGGTAGGAATTGTTTCTATACTATCTATTGGTTCTAAGAACACCTATAACATAAAAATATTTTCATTATTTTAATTGATTATGCAACGAACTTGATAGAAACCGGGTCATAACAATCAACTAACTTTCATATATGACATATGTTACTTACAGTATTTGCAAACCTAACTTCTGGTATCCACAATGCACATACCACATGAGCCCATAATCCACGATCAGTTTGTTTGAATGCACCACAATTGTTGGGACATAATACACAATCAACCATACAAGATGGTGAGTGGAGGCATCGCCTTAATAAATTATTTATTTATTATGTATAAATTTATTGGTATTGATCGGTATCAAACTTATTTTACACATACCGACACAGCCATTGTCCTTCAGGTATATATGGTACACCATAGCAATCTTGATGAACAGCAAGGTTGCACATATCGCAAAATAAAATTACGTTTGAATTTTGACACTCACCATCCAAACATATAGAGCAAACAGCTTCATCATCAATCACTGCCAAACTACTATCAACTTCTTTGTTCATTTGCTAAAAATAACAAATTGAGTATTAAATTATAAAAAATGTATTTTATAAAATTTGAACCAATAAATTAATAAAATGACATACTACAAGAAAATAAGATTCTTTCTCTAAACGATCCATTAATAACTCAAAAGACTCAATTGATATTCCTACTAAACCTGACGACTCTCTACGTTCATTCATAATTTGCAACCAAGCAGCATCTTCTTCGTCTATATCATATTCTACTTCAGTATCCAATTCTTCAACTGATTTTTCAATAAATCTAAATTAAATGTAGATAATACATATATTACAAAACATTTATATACAATACAACATTCACATATATGTATATACGGCATTCTAAAAGTGAAGACATCCCTTGCATAATCTCAAATGATAGTATGATATCATAAGGTATCCACATTAAAATAAAATCGATTAAAGTATAAACACTCATTTAGTTCAGTGGAACACTAAAATGTTGAGCCAAGTAGCATTAGGAGGAGATAAGTACCACTGGATGAAAACTTGTCCACCGCCTGATGTCTTCACTTTTCGAATACAATAGGTAGTAGGTACATTTAAAAATAAATACCTTATGTATGAATTGGGCATCGGAGGAGCGTGAAGTAAATCATAGTTGTCAACCTCTTTAAATGCAGCTTGTGGTAAATTTTGAACGGCTTCTTTACTTTTTGATAAAGAAGAAAGTATTGCCATTGTCTATAAATTAAATAATATTTTGATAGACATTAGATACTTAGGTAATTACTACTTTATATTAAATAACAGCTTACTCTGGTGGGAGTTTTAATATAATTTTTTAGTTTTAAGTATTCCTCTTTGGATATCACTGGTAAATGATCTTCTGCATTAAATCGTATAACTTTATTATCAGTAACTTCAACTTCACATAGTGTTTTTGATAAATGAACAGGGGTCAGAGGTTCTACTGTTTCAGTTTGAGATTTTCTTGGAAGTGTTGTAAATGTTACTCGCCTTCCTCTTTTCTTTTTATCTAAATTATTGAATTAGCAGTTTACAAATATCTGTAGTCAAGATCAAGATTTAATTTATTTCATACTTTTGGATTTATTCACAACTGGTGTTACAGTAGCAACTTGTTTAGGTGTTGTGCCCAAGTCTAATGGTGGTATAGGACTCGTGTGTTGAATGTGAGCAAGGTGATATTGAAACCCAGTCATGCTTGAATATACTTTGTCACAATCAGCTACTGGACATTCGTATGGTGGTGGTTTCAGACTACGTAGCTGGCGGCAATAACTAAGTACGTCAAAGTCACCCATTTTATTTATTTTTAGAAAAGATTTTCTTTTTTAGAAAATAAAGTTTAAAAATGTAAACTATAAATATTGACACATTGAAGTAAATTAAACATGTTAAACGTTTATAAAACGGTTTCAAAAATAACGAAGGTAGGTATATTAATTGTTGTGAGTATCAAAACAAAACACATCGTAAAATATTTATGAGAGTCAATTTTAGTTATTATATACTATAGGTAGTCTATAAATATTAGAGAATTGAATAATTTATTTAAAAACGTTACAGCAGCATTATTTGTTTGAACAACAAACAATAATGAATAAATATTATCAAAAATGTTATTTGTTATCACCAACATCGTTATCATTTCATAAATTGAAATTGGCGGTTAAATTTGTGTTTTATTTATGCCGGCCGTACAAGCGACTTAAAAATAGTTTTAGATCGATATTTAGTTATCGATTCGATAAACACACAGATAATGATCTGTATCGAGTTTATACTCTCTATAAGCAAAATTAAAAATAAATTTTTTATAGATTACAAAAAAGTTCAATTATTCCATGGTCACTGGTCAGTATAGCTACCTATTATCATGACAGGGCTTGGAACCGGTATAGCTGGTATGTATAGTTATGTATTGATTTTGATGGTTTCGATTTTTAGCACGGATTATAATAATATACCCATAATTTTAGTTTATTGAATTTATTATTTAGTTATTTAGTTGTAAATAAACTATATATAAATTATATAATATATATAATAAATATATATAGGTATTAATTATAATTTATATTGGTACTGTTATATGTTGCTATATATTGTCTGGACTGTGGTATTAACATGGATAATGTTTTATGTATCTGTGGGTATTGATCAAAATAATTATATTTTTGGTTATTGGTTACAACCACTACAGATATACCTATATGATATCTATAGTTACAACCACGGCCGTGGTTCTATCTATCTATCTATAGCCGTGGTTACAACATTGATTTTTATAATTTTTGATATCGCTTACAGGTTTGTGATTAGCTGGTAGAGGTCACCGACCTATAGTATCTTAGTCCGTGATAGAGGTATAATGAACTTTTGACTAGGTAGATAATAATTTTGGTAAATCTAATATTACAATAGCTTTTATATTGTTGGTATATTCAGTAATTTTGGAAACTTACCGAGAATATCAATAAATTACCTATCGAAACGTCGAAACATATAGAATAGGTACCTAATCGAAAGCATGACAAATTTTGTCATGATCGAAAGTATGTAGGTAGGTACCTCGAACGTATTTGTTATAAAAATAGTTCTTTACCTCTAAACTCCTAATTATATCTAAATAATTGTTTCCAGAAAAAAATGAACATATTGTATACTGTACAGTGTACGCATATACATATTTAATATTGTATATATATATATATCATTGTAAAACTAAGAAATTCGTCAGTCCGCTTAACATCTAAAAAGTTACCGGTGTTATAGCTTATAACTTATAACTGGTTAAAAACGTCGGTTCCAAGTTTTTGACATAATAAAGAACTAATGAGCATATAGGTAGGTACATGCACTAAAAAAATGATTAAAAATTAATTACTTATCATACGTCATATCATATAATTTATACGAGTTACACTACTTTTTATATTATACGAATCACATTTAGGATTCTGAGCGTAGTGATGAATGTTTTAAAATTAATTTTTATGTATAATGTATACTATATGTATAGTAGGGTGGTCTTTATTTTTCAATGTTGAAATTTTGTCGATCGATCCCCTAAATTAGTTCCAATATGCATAAAAATAAAGTATACAAAATTTCATGTTGATTGGTTAAGTTTAACCCATGCCCTAAAGCTCTTAAAGTTCAAAATCGTGTAATTCTTAAGAATATCAATATATATTTTTTATGTAATTTTTCAATGTTGACATTTTTCGGTCGATCACCTTAAATTAGTTTCAATATGCATAAAAATAAAGTATACAAAATTTCATGTTGATTGGTTAAGTTAAATTCGTGCCCCAAAGCCCTTGAAAATCAAAATCATGTATTTCTTCAAAATATCATATTTTTTTTAGATATTATCTAATATCTCATTATAATCATTCCATATAATATAAGTACTTTATATAATTTTTAAGATGATAGAATTAAATTGATAAAAATAATATTTTTAGTATTTATTTTAAAACACGTTAAAAAATATTTATTCCATTACAGTGCTTTTATTACTATTAGAAAATCGTTTCCGGTACTGAGAGACAACTTGAAGCATATACTGTTTTTGTTCTTCGTTTTTTGAACCTATTCGATTAAAATCTTCATTAATTTGACAGCTGGTTCCGCAGTATCATTTACAATTTTTAACTTAGATACTATTTTATTATACCTTTTTGGTATTATAAATTATTTTTCCATGAAGTAGGTGGTGATTCAATAAAACTAAAATTTATATTAAATCTTATAAAAAAATTCGGGATTTTATTCGAAATAAATTCTTCTATATTTTTATTTAATATATTTGATACTTCACTGAATTTTAATTTAAAATGTTTTTTCATACTGTCATAATTTTTATCTTCATTTATATTTGCATTTTCAATATTTCGTAAAGCTTGGGCCATTTTATTTTTCGTGTCGTCAGATATACCATCGTCAAAAAATGCTAATATCCAACTGTTTCAGACGTCAAATACCAAAGATGATTGACAAATTTTTTTAATGTTATTTCTGATATTTTTTCGTTAATTTTTCGATATTCATAAAGATCGCGTAAAATTTTTAAATCCTGACGGGGAGCAAAATAAGCTTTTGGAGCATTGAACCACGCTTTAACATATAGGTGAACAATAAAAATGTATATATCAATTAATGACTGGTATTCTCTTTTGTTCAAATTAAACTCTTGACGAAAAATATCTTTAAACAATAAAAGGCTTTTGGCATCCAACGAGGATGATAGATTGGGCCTGGTATTGGAAATGTTATTCCTCTAGGTGGCGTTCCATTAAAAAAAATTACATTTAGTTCGAGTAATTCATGGTAATCTTCTCTATAGTGAGTTTTATTCAATGAATTAATACAAAACGTTAAAATACATTCAGTAGAACTGTTTAATTTTTCACTAACTTGAATGTCATAAAGTCCCGGTTTAAAATTGTTAGTATCAATATTTGGTCATGCTGATTGAAATCGTTCAAATAGGGGGACATTTGGACCAGAAGTAAAACCGAATTTTTCATCAAAAACGCTTCTAAAAATTATCTCGTATATGCGATGGTGACAATGGCAAATATAAGATATTAATAAAATTTAAATTAAAAAGCATGCCTTATATAGGTACGTAATATTCCATGACAAATACAATGCAATGACTGATACAAGTACCTACATGATAGATATACAAAATAATCTTTAATATCAGATTCGACTACTTTATCACAATTTATCAAAATGTAATTAAAGATAAAATAGGTCTAATAGCTACCCGTTATCAAAAGCAATAAATTTTGACACACAGTCAATTATAGTATTGATATAGTAACAAAAAACTAATAATATAGGTATTCGATTATTTGAAGAAGAACGTGATTTTATACTTTGAGAGCTTTGAGACACGAGTTAAACTTAACCAATCAATATGAAATTTTGTATACTTTATTTGTATGCATATTGAAACTAATTTAGGGTGATTGACCGAAAAATTTCAACATTGGAAAATTACGTAAAAAAAATTCTGAAAAAACACATGATTTTGAACTTTAAGGGCTTTGGGGCACAGGTTAAACTTAACCAATCAACATGAAATTTTGTATACTTTATTTTTGTACATATTGGAACTAATTTAGGGGGATCGACCGAAAAAAAAAATTGCCTATATAACTAAGGACCACCCTACTGTATAGTATACCTATATGGCTATATACACTTCTTTGGGTAGAAGGAGACAAGTGAAAGTTTTTGGGTAAAGAGCTTTCCATAGTAAAAATTGGTTGTGCTTGGAATTTTAAAGAATACCTGAGTACCTTTGATATTCCTTGTAGTTTTCTTAAGCGTAAAGGAATACTATTGATCTTAATGAAAAATACCATAATTTAGAAAAAAAACAAATAAACTTGTCATATTTAGATACTGACTTATATGTTATATACTTATATACCTATATGTTTTTTTATGTGTATATATTTATATATAATTGTTGAAGAATTGTTTTTATTAAACAAAATATACGGATGGCTATTAGCTGATAGAATACAGTCATCAATCATACAAACATACAGTGACTGAAGGGTGCCGAGAACACTATTATTTCGACACCAGTCGTCATCAGAGACGTCACTCTTTCTTTTTTTCATTAGGATAAGGGGTTGGGAATGGTGATAAACTTGAAAATTTAAAATTACCGGGTCGTTTAATTGCACGGATAAATAAAATATTTTAAAATTAATTATATAAAGTCATATTAGTATATTATAGATATCTATTATTTCACTTTCTTGTATTTTTTTTTTTTTTTGTTTTCGTTTTAATTTTGTAAGTGTTGTAGGTTCTTAATGCACCAGCAATGAAATTGAAGAATATGCAGGATTTCGTGTCGGATGCAGCGAAAATTCTAATCGGCCCTATATTTAATTATTATTTAATAACAGTAATCGCCAATACAGCTATTGATAAGTAACATCAAGAATATCATTATAAGTTGGATAAATAGTATAGACAATTACCTATTGGAACAAAAAACAATTATTTAAGAATAAAAATATGAGTCCCAGTTAGTTTGGGACCCAATAAGCCTATATAGACGTATAGTAAGCTACCAATATTTTTTTTTAACACAATGTCACAGTTGTATTGAAGCAGGATCACAAATATCATTATTTTCGGTTCTTAAACTTGAAAAATTAAATAGGTAATTATCAATATTATCATGTATAGGTACATTTCATCTATTCTTTTAGATTTTCGAGAAGTCCCATCTCTATAATATTATATCTTATTATCATCCAAATTATATTTTATAATCATCACGTAGGTAAATTGCATTGTTAGTATTATTGGGCATAGTATATATATATATATACTTATATAATTATATATTATAATTATAGCGAAGTAATTATAAATGTATACAAATTATTTTACATTTAAAATGATACAAATATAATTTCTTATTAATAAGCTGATTTAAGCATAGGTACAAATATAGAATATGTGACAAGTATGTATGATAGATATGACAGATGCATCGATATAAAGTTTAAACATTTAACTATGTTTAAGACTAATGAGATAGGTAATATAAAAAGCGAAAAAGTATGTGTTTTATAAATTACAATTTATAACATTTAAATTGTTCACAAAATATTTATGTTTAACTTGTAGGTAATACATTTTTATTTGTAGTATAATGATACCATTGGTTATAAATCATATTAATAATAATTATATACAGCCATATAGGTTATACAATATAGATATTTACAATTTTCTTAAATATTTATAAGGATAAATAAAGGTGTATTTAAATATAATTATATTTGTATTAAAAATAACATTATTATAACTAATAACTTATAAGTTACATAGGTATATAATATAATATGTACCTATAATATTTTATAAATAATTAAAAATGTTCGTAAGTAGTAAATAGAAATAAATAAATGATCCACTTTTAAAATATTATTTATTTAAATGTATTATTATGGTAAGTTATATTTGTGGATAAGACCAATAATTATTTTAAGTCAATACAATGTTTGATTGAAAAGGAATGTTTTACCGTAACAATTGCTTTTCTTCTCTACTTACAAAATTTTTTGCGAATGCTATTACCGTTGTTTAAAAATAAATATATTCAATAAATAGGTAGGTAGGTACATAATAAATTAAAATAGCATTTATTTTCACATTTGTACAATTATTGTATTTTAATATATTTACTCACAATACGAGAGCTATAATACATATTTTTATAAGAACAAATTACTTTGGAAATATGTTATTTTTTGATTTAGAAGAGTTTAAAAGTATGAATTTACCAATATATATATATATCATATTATTATAGAAAATTAGAAATACCTACAATATGCATATAACATAATTTGATTTCGCTTACATCAAACTAACATTTGTTTAAATGCCAGTTATGGTATTTTTAAGTGCATATCAATGCAAACACATTTTTTTTTTAAACTGGCATTAGCATTTCATAATTTTGTAAATTTACAAACAACTTAAGAGGAAGCCATAACAGCACTAAAACACGTTCAAGCTTTTTAAGTACAGCTTCTCTCATAGTTATTATAGACTCAAAATTTAAACATAGTAATATTATGAGAAATATTTTTTCAATCACTGATTTTCGATATTTAAATATCCACACCAAAAAATAACTACCTATATGTTTGATCTTAATTTAAGTTCTTACTGTTCTTAATTTTTATTTAGGTAGTGTAATTATTTTTCTTTTATGATAACTTTTGATCGAACTGTGATCAGAAAGCTACAATAGTATAGATTTAAAAAAAATTTCGTGATTACATATTAATAAAATATGGTACAAACATGAGATTATTTTTGGATTTATTTTAAAATGTATTTTAACATTTTTTAATTCTTAAATTATCATTATTGAAAAACCATCTTAAAAATTGCCTATACAGAACCCCTTAAAAATGGATGGTATAGACTATAGTGTCCAAGCTAAGTTCCCAAAAAATAATTTTCATGTTTTATAATATATTTAAATAGATGAACTACGTAATGGAAAAAAATTGTATTAGAACAAACAATTTTTAGAACTTAAAAAGAAAAACCCACTTTTTAACAGGGAGTCAAAACGGTTGAAACCGGTTTTGGAAATCAGGTAACCGGAACATTTGTAAAACGGTTTCCAACCAGTTATCCGAAATCTGGAAAAATCGAAACCGGTTTTAGACTCAGTACTCGAAACCCGAAAAAAATTAACCCGCTTTTACTCCCTGATTTTTATCGAAAATAGTAAACTTTTTTTCACACAACTAACTAAACTAATTAAATTTATACATTTTTTTACTTCATTTAGAAGAGCTTAAGATAATTTAACAGAAAATGTTAACATCAATAGACAATTGCTCAAATACTTTTCTCTCGATCGTGCACGCCATTTTCAATAAGTCATTTTCAAAAAATTTCGTCCAAAGTTTAAAATATTATAAGTAATAGGTAATAGTAATCTAAGTGAAACATCAAAACTAATGAATTTTGACTTTAAATTTCGCTTCAAAATTTTACGAGTATATATTTCTAACGCCTGCTATAGATTAAAACAAAAAAAAAAACTTTTTTACACCGGGAGCTTTATGTGAGTTTCGTTTCGGAACAGCTTAGAGAAAATTTTCGCATAGCCACGAGTGTTTCTCGTGTTTTCCACGACGCGTTTAGTGTACTGAGCAGTCGGCTCGTCTGACACTAAGATCGCCGAGCGTGAACTGATCTTCGCAGAAAAATAAATACCTAACGTCATAAGCTGTATTTTGAGGTTTGGTTTTTATTCTGGTTTTTATCAACTAGTTAACAATCATTATACAAATTTTGTATTTATCAGACTGTAAAACATTTTTTTAGATTATGGATTTTCACAGATCCACCACTTAATGAACTTTTATTACCCTATTTAATAATTTCATAATTTAATTTTATACATTTTATATAAGATGGGTTCGTCACCAAGCCACGTACTATGGGAACGCGGTTTTATAAATACAAAATCTAAATGATGGGATAACAACATTATTTAGTGTCCTATATAGGTACATACCTACCTAACTAGTATTTTTTCTGTGTATTATATATTTGAAGATATCGATTTTTTTTAATAACTTCTAGAGAAAAATGATTACGTTGGACACTAGATGACGTTGTTCATTCTAATATATTTTTTTAAATATATTTTCAAGTTGATATTTTCAATAAAAAAATAAATAAAAAAATAACAATGAAATAAATGATATTGACTCGGGACCATTATTATGTATAAATTAGGTACTTTTAAAATGCATTTAAACATTATTGGACAAATATTGTTAGACAATCATTTTTCTCGAAATTTCATTCAAATAGCCCATAATAAAATACCCCTTTAAAAACGGGCGTGCTGATTTTGTGAATATACATATAGATAAACAATAAGAACGTAGGTACATGGTTTACCTCACGCTAATGCAGACTTTAAGATTAATATACGTCATAATTATAATCGTCATTCGTATTATCGTCGTAATAATCATCCTCTGCGTCTTCTTGTCGGTAGTCGCTATCCGGAGGAGCAAGTACTCCACCACCAAAATCTTCAGCCGCTTCTCCCATGCCGAACATGTTGGCAAAGCCATAAATTAATCGATACAATAGTAATTTTATAAACTTCATCATTGTCGTCTCTTTTTGTTTTCTCTGCAAATGGGATCCGTATGCCCACTAAAATTGTATGTAAAATGTAATAAATTTGCTGTTGCTTGAATAGGTATTATACCTAGTGTTAATTTAATGTCAAAAAACTTCTTACTTCTATCATAAAAAATAGAGCGAAACATAGGGCTAATGTTGAATCACGTCGCAGTGCCATTTGTATGTTTCTATAAAACGTATTTTTGGATTTTCAACATAATTTGTATCTGAAAGAAATACAAATTAGATTCTAATAAATCATACATAGGTATTTAATATTATTATTTAAGCAATTTATATTTTAGTTGTAATATATTTACTTTTTATAATCATAGTTTATTAATCGTTATAATGGCTTTATAATGTATTAATATATTAATAATTTATTTAATTTCAAGGAAATATCAGTCTGATATAACTTATAGGTATTAGGTAACCTATAGAGCAGGGGTCTCCAAAGTTTTTTTATTCGAGGGCCATATCAAAAATTAAGCGTACTAAACGGGCCACAAGTATGTAAACACAAATTATTTTTAATTTTACAGAAATGTAATATATACAAAGATTAAAAAATATACATATTTTTCATTAATAATTTTACATGGTTTGTGCTTACAAAGAAGCTAATTTCCAAACCCATTCACAATCTGCTAACTAGTAAAAACAATTCTTTTCAATTAATAAAATTTCAATTTCATTTCTTATCTCAAAAAATCTTGATAAAAAAACATGGATGAGCCATCCAACTAACTGCTGTAAAATATGGCATATCTATAGATAATCTGTTTCTATTTATTTCGAAAAAATTTAAAACCAACGTGATGCAACGATGCTGTAGTGAGATATTACATATATTTTTAAATTTTTTATCGTCCATTGGAGGGCCAGTTAAAACTTGTTCGCGGGCCGTAGTTTGGGGACCCCTGCTGTAGAGTATAGAGTATAGACTTTAGAGCATTCAGTTCAGTATAGTCAGTTTTCTTATAGACATAAAATTTATAATATAACTCATTTATAAAGTACGAGTAAAAATACTAAAATGTTAATTTGATTTTCTGAGACGTGCTTTTATTTTAAGTTCTGGAAGAGATAAAAAACGTATTCATTTTCATAAATAGACGTGTTTTTTTATGTATTTAGATTCTAGGTATTTTACAAAAAAAATTCGGGTGTAGAGGTAGTGTATTAGTGTATATAGGAAAATTTACATAGATGGATACATAAACATACAGGGATGAGTTTTTATCTTTTAAATCTGAGAAATGTAAATGGGGCGTACAAAACTTTTTAATAAAATAGATTTAGTTTATTTCCTAAGTTTCAAAAAACATAATTATCTCGGAGATTTGAAATGTTCAACGGTTATTATTTTATTTTGACCATTTTAAAGTTTTTGAAAATTAGAAATTTTTTTTTTTTATAAGATTAAAATGTTTGTAATTTTAATTTCGATTGTCTGTAAATTGAATGCAGTACCTTAATCATATAAATTATGGAAAAATCAATTTTTTTTTTAAGCGTTCAAAGTTTAAATGCGATTATTTTAATACGTATTACGATGCGATATTTTCGGATTTCTTTGAAAGTCTTAACGTAGTTTGTAATTTTGGGTATTGAGATTTTTGATTTTAACGAAAAGTTTACCAAACAATGACTAATATTTTCTTAAGAGAAGAGAGAATTGGAATTTAAGAACACTACTAGTATACAGTAAACCGAGTTCCGTTTTTAGTATCGTTTTTCGAATGCGATGATTATTTAAATTCAAAATATTAATACCTACTACAGTTTTAAAATACCAGGCCAAGTGATTCACCCGAATCATAGTGACTCAATCGATTCAACCGTGCTATGCGTAAAGCAAGCGTATTTACTATTTGTACGTATAGCTTTAAGGGAATTACGAGACTTAAAAATATCAAGGTTGATAATCCATTAATATATATGGTAATCATTAATAATTGAATACAATTTACTACCTAAACGTGTATTTACCATGTAGGTACACGTATACGTGCATCCGTAAAATTATTAAATAGGTATTTAAATTCAATAATTTTAATATCTTATAATTTATATAGGCATATTTGTCACACTTTTTCAAATAAAAAGCAGCTATATTGTCATTTTTATTCGTCAAAATTAAAGTCATAATTTATTTTTAAAACACGCGCGTTGTTGAATTTCTTCGTGTTTTCTCGATTAATATTTCGTTACTCGATATAATTAATAACATGTACCTATATTGGCGCAAGAAAAAAAAAATCTAACGGCATCGTAAAACTGGTCTTATTTTCAGAATCCAGATTCCTATCGGACGTCCTTGACTTTCTAACGATAATAATAATTATTATCATACATATGTGTGCGGTATACAAAATGTATTATCATATGTTGTATTGTTTACTATGTACCTATATGTATATATTATTGTGACTACCATAATATAATGATTTTCCAGCATCCCCGCAGTTAGCTCATGGATGGACCTTAATTGTTATTCGTTTTGACTTGAATACGTTTGCACTGTAACCCTATAGCTAAACGCATAATGTTCATTAATCAAATACACCATTATCGAACAATAATGGTCAGTCGAATAATAATGATTGTGATGCCACGACATGCGTTAAAAGCTATATAATATATTTATTGACCCCGCGAAAGTGTACGTATATAAATAGTGACTTTTTCTTTTTTAAATTTTTTCCTCAGTACAACAATCGGAGAAAAGTTAATGAAACAACGACTGTATTTTATCGCAACATAATATACATATATGTATATACGTACCGGATCCTCAATATCGATTAAAATCTTTAATAGTTTTTTATGTTAACGACAATAATAATGTATGGTTTAATTGAACATTATTTTCGAAATCGGTTTGTTTTATTAATAAATCAATTTCACAGTTCACACAAAACAATATTATAATATGTTATTATATATATGTAATTATTATAGTAATGATTCTTATATAGTATAGGTAACGGCAATAAAATACGACAACGGATCTGTGATGATATTATGTTCGGTTCACGTGATAATATTGAGAATACACGAAAATCACATTTATCGTTTAATCAATCGTGGCTGTACAATATTTTATGTCATTGTACGTCTACATTTTATTCACAAAAATTATGGATATAAAATCACAAATATGGGCAAGTTAATGAAAAAAATTAACTCAAATAAGTTAAGCTGAATTCAGTAAAAAGTTAATAGTCGACAAAAAATATTTTCAACTCCTTAAGTTTAAAATTAAAATGGTAAGAAATATTAACTTAGTTAAAAAAAGTTAATTTTATATATATATATATAAAAATTAATAGAAAATAAAATTATCTTTCCAAATTTTTAAACTATATAATATACAATGTCAATATCTATAATTTATTATTATTATGAAGGATTTTATAAGGTAGTCCATTTTATCTATTAAATTAATATAAAAATTTATTTGGATCATTTGAATTTCGATTAAAACATAGCGGAATATTGTTCGCCTCTAACGTGTTAACTGGACGACTTTGAAAATTAACTGTAAAAAAATAACTTATGGTAATAACACTGAAAATTTTTCAATAAAAAACTTGTATTAGCGTTATTCATTTTATCTACTTACAAACAAGTTAGAAATAGAAACAAAAACAAATTGTAGCCAACAACTACATTATCAACAGCTTATAAAACGTTTAAAAATGTATATATCAAAAATTGGCTCCATTAGTCACTAAATAATTTTGTTTACTATAATTTAATTTTCATTATCTTTCTACAATATTCTCAAGTCGATAAAAATAAAAAATGTGTAAATATGTTTTTTTTACAAATATCGTGATTACACGATAATTAAAAATGGCAATGACATAGGTCTATTTTTAAATTACTTTTAAAATAAATTTAAATATTTTTATTTTGTTTGATTATAATTTAATAAAAAATTGCCTATACAAAACCCCTTAAAAATCGGGTGTGTGGCGTCCTCTTATTACATAGAACATTTAAACTCGTTAAGTTAGTTAGTTAATGATGAAAATAATTAACTATAGTTGCAGTGGTCCAAAATCACTATTTTGAATGTAAAGCCGCTATTGCTCTGTTATAGCTATATATACATTACTAAAAAAATGTTTACAATTTACTACTTTTATTACTTTTAATAGTTAATAGAGAATGCGTTATTTCAAAAAGTACTACGCTTCTTTTGTGCTCCTTTTTAAATTGGATTTTTTAGTAAGACGTTTATTTTTAAAATTACATTACTTTTATAACATTACCACTCTAACAGCACAGACTGGTCCGAGAGCTGCCCGTTAAGTGCCCATTTTTGTATTGGCAAATGGGTCCTGCGGGGAACTATTTAGACCTTTTCGCGACAGTTCAATCGATTCGTTATTATTCGGCTTATGAAAAGCAGCTTGTGGAACGTACTTTTTCACCACGTTACGAGAGCTGTCGCTATCATGTGATGAAAAATAATGAATGAATTCGATTTATTTACATTCGTCCTTTTGGGCGAAACAGGTTGCGGAATAGGATAGGGTCATATGGGAGTTCATAGAATAAATTTTAGAGAACGGAGACAAGCTTAAAACAAATTAAAGATTTTAGATTATTTACCGTCGGTTTTAGCAATAATTCATTGTAAAGCAATTCTCCAGGAGGGCATGTCTCTCCCTCGACCCTCCCCTTAATGCACACCAATATGGATAGGGGCATTAAGAAAAAAAGGGTAGAATAAACTACGAGGAGCTATTTCCACTACTCCTTGAGTTATGAGCAATCGAAAATTCGGTTTTGGACTACCAACAAAAATTGAATTTTAGTATACGTATGTTTATGTTGTACTCGTACAACACACTTTGCCGCTGATCCGAGACAGCAGCTCTGACTACTCATATTGAATTCGCAACATTTTCTCCTTCTTAGCCTTACAGCCTGTTATCATATTATTATACTATTACACGGGCGTTAATATATCCACCATTCCGATTACGGTTATATCACGAAAATTATTCAAGTACTCAATGGAAAGTTTCCATTTCGGTCGACAACTCCCGCCGAAACGGTCCCTGCAAGACCGCCTCGTGCTGTTAGGACAGTGGCGTCTTTTCAGTTTTTATTAAACTAAGGCAAAAAATTACTGATTTAAAAATAGAGATTGGTGTACTGACTAAAGGAAAATACTATACATGACAATACGGGAAAGTCGTTTAGAAAGATACAAGACCGACTTTCCTCTAAAATCAGTGCTGCTAGATTTAAACACAAAATTTTACCAACGAATTTTCCATATTATAAATATGTATATTGACAAATAACACATATTTGTACACAGTTTTGTATCTAATTTATAATATTTACCTCAGTACTAAATAATTGCATTAATATCTACCGTCATATAAACAAATCCGTCATTTATAGCATGGAGGTGCTAAATTTTAAATCGTGATATACCAGATGCTATTCAAAATTCGGTATAATAATATATTAATAAAAAAAAAATTTAAGTATCTGTACCTACCAGCATTGAAGGCCGTGATTATTATAAAATTATATTGTGTACATGTTATGCGTATACGATATAATATGATTTTTGTATCTGATCACACGGATTTTGGAGGAAATTCTGTCTATAACATTTTGACATTGAGTTTCTCGTATTGTCATCTAATATTATTTGCCGAAGGTCGTATCCCGATATGTCATCTGTGCATTTTAAAATTTTTCATATGCCGTCGTTCCATTTCGCCAATTTTTTTTTTTTTTTTATTACCTATGATGTGTTTTATGGTAATTTGGACATGTATTTTCGACAATAGAATAATATAATATTGTAATACCTAGGTATAGCTGTTCTATATGATTACTATATCAATACTACTCAGGTTACTAGTTTTATTGCTTGGGTTAATTATACAAAATAAATTACAAAAAACTTGTTATTTAAATACATTTATTATATAAATATGGATATAAATTTATATATATAACAATAACACTGTGACAAATCGGAAACGGACCTTATCAGACATTTTTTTTTTTTTTTGTATGTATTTTTTGACAAAAAATATAAAGATGGTGATAGAACTCGGCTATAGTAGATCATTTTTTAAACAAATATATTATATAGTAAGTATATAGTATATAATATATTTTAATTATAATTAACAATATTATTAATAACCGTAAAACTAAGTATTAATATTTTTAAATTTGCCTGAGTGTAAGTTGAAGCTGAACAAGCCAGAGCCAGGGGAAATGTGTGAGTTTCCTTACCCCAAATGGCCAAATTACGCCACTACTTTTGCATATTTAGGCACTACAATCTTAATAACAATAATAATTTGTATTAAATCTTGTACCTACCACTCAATTTTTCTTCATATTTCTTCTTTTTTTCTTTAAAATTTCGTCTATATTGTTATGTTCTTATAAGTTATCCGCGAAAATTTACTGAAATTACAATAGCATTATCAATTTTGTATAGTAGATAGGTACCTACTAAAAACAAAATTTCTAAACATAAATAGTTTTCTTAATAAATTATTATTTCGAGTATACTAGTATACTTATCTAATATCTAATATACCTTGTATTGACGTATGGGTCAAATCGAATCAATTTTTTATACTTGTCCTACACTTAATTATTACACATTATAAGTGACCTATACGATACCTAGTCAAAATTGTTTAAAAAATTGTGTTTAATTGTGTATGAAATATTGGTATTATGATTGTAAGTATAAGACGTGATAATGATATTATAAATTATTATCAAATTAAATCAATGGCAGACGAGCTATTGACCTCTTTCGTTTAAAATGTGCAATTGTCCGTTAAAATGCGTTAAAAATAATGAAATTGAGAACCAAATGAATCTATTTTTAAACAAATTTTTCTTTTTAGTCAATCAAGCATGATATTTATTGTATGAAAAAATAAAACAAAGTTATAGTTATTAATCTTTAAAATGTTTAAATAATTCAATTCGAGATATATTTTGGCTTTAGGAAAATCAATGTGATTCTAATATGTAATAATTTATTTTATGAACATTTACATTTTGAGAAAACTAAGTTTCACTCGGAATCAATTTTGAGTTTATGTTCAAATTTTAAATAAAATTAGGTATGAATTTAAAATATCTACCCAATGAATCATGTGATACACACAAATCGACAATATAGGTACAGACTACCGATTGCAGTAGTCTAAATTTTCAAATTATATTAAATTAAAGTTTATTAATTTAACAGTTTATTTATGGTTGATCAGTTAACATTTATAACTTATAGTACCTATATTAAAGTTTTTATTAAATTTAAATATGTATATATTTTATAATAAGTACCTACTTATTGTTATTTATTATAATTTAAAATTATTTTCTAAAATTGCATTTGATGCTTTTATTTTTACAATTTATGTCATTAGGTAAGTTATTGATATTACTTTTGATTTTTAGCAGGGTTGAAAAAATACATTTAATAAAAAAGTTTTATAAATTTAAAACTTTTTTTTTGTTTGTAAACAAAAATAATACGAAGTATTAATTATGTTATATCTACCTGTATAATCGTTGAAAAAATAATATAGTTTTTAAAATTTTAAATGTACTTAAACTATTGTCTTAAATCTTATGTTTTTTAACGATATTTAAAACAGGCATTTTAAACGTTTTCAACAAAATAAATATATATATTGTTATTGATTCAAATGAATGTGTTGGACAACTATAATTTTTAGTATTAGTTAGTTTAAATTGTATCATAATATTAAAATGATAAATTAAAACTATTGGGGTATAAGTAGGTGTACTTATATTAATATTGTATAACTAATAAATTGTATGTTAATGACAGTCATGAATAATTCACAATTATTGATGTACCTATTCGGGATCAATATAAATTTTATTTTTTTTATTTTTGTGTAATTTTATTCGGTCGATAAAAATCCAGACAATCGAAAAACTCGCAGTAATAATAATGACGTTAATACATATTGATATAAAATTGAAATTTTTATAATGATAAATTTGAAATTTGTTTTATACGTACCCAGCTCATACGTACAAAAAAAAACCTCTGTACACTCCACTCTCCTGTTATGGTTATATATGGGTATATATATATATAGATATATTTGAAATACGAAGGGGAAAAATAGTCAAAGTACGATATTTTACATAAACGGTTTTTTTTTTCAAAAAAAACTTCAATAAAACTATAGGTATACTTACACTCTGTGATCGCGTTAGATTTAGTTGAAAAAAAAAAAAATAAATAAATACGCGCACCTCATAAGTTGACCCAGTCACGACTAAACGCAAACACGTTTCCAGTGGTTATTCATTGCCAGCTCTAACTGTATTCCCTCTCTCGTGCACAGCGCATATCGGACTACAACAGAACGTATAGTGTGATCATCTGGTTGCAAGTATATATATGGTCAGTGAATTCTTCATATACCGATCGTGATATGTGCAGTATATAGGTAGGTAGTCAATATTATATTATTATTTTATTAGTCGGTGCGATTGTCATTGCAGTTTGTGTCACTTTATTTATACAGTGTGTTTGACTCTTGTGAGCAACGTAAGCAACCACAAAACACTAACGAATCCTCGATTATTGAATACCTATTCATAGTGTCTATTTTCTAGTATTTTTTTATCATTTTAATATATTTACGTGCATTACGTGCAATGAAAATACATAACGTTTACCTATATTTTGATAATATTAATTTATACGTATCTACCAATCAATATAACCAACGTAATAATGATATCATTTAACAGTAAGTATAGTTTGTAAACATGTGATTCAACGTATTATTTATCGGAATTATGCATTACTCAAACATCACTGGTTCGTCCTTAGTTTAGTTTTAAACGGGTAAAAATATATTTTTGCCAAAGAAATATATTGGTACAATTATCTACTATTTAGGTATATTAAAATGACCAGCTGAAATAATCGGCGTTGCCTGTGAGCCGTTTTGACCGGTTTGAGAGTGGTTAATAGGTGTAAAATGCAATATAGGTATTATCAAATATAAATAAATATTAGAATTCTAAAGTGTTTTTTTTTTTTAAATTAATAATTATACATTAACATTATTATAGTACCGCAATGTAACTATAGTTGATAGTTTGAGCTGGGCGTTGAATACAAATTGAGACCTACTTATTCCCATTTCCCCTCCTCTTAAATGTTTAATTTCAAAAATTTCCTTTCTTAGCGGGCATCTATGTCATTAGAGAAATATTCTCTGGAAATGTCAGAATAAAAATTGAAACACAATTCCCTCCCTCTTTTCCCCTATATAAATGTAAAATTAAAGAAATACTTATTTAGTGGGCACCTGTATCGTTATAGGAATATTATTTGAAAATTTAAGCTATTTAGACCAGTCGAATAAAAATTAAAACCAACTTTCTTTCTCCTTCCCCTCACATAAAGATCGAATTTCAAAAAAAATATAGCCTGAGTTCTTCTTTGAGAAGTTATCTATAAAATAAAAAAACCGTATGTAAATCGAATAATAGTTTCGGAGATTACCTTGGACAAACACAATACTGCAGTAATCCATGATTATGAACTACATTTGATAAATATTACATTTTCTGTTTAATTGTTTCGTTCAAAAAATTTTAATTATCTTAAATGGGATGCTGAAGTTCAAAGTCGCTAATATTTATATCTGTTGTGATTCATATTCAAGTTTTGATATGCATTGTTGTATCTATATCTGTATTAATAAAATATATTGTAGCAGGAAGCTACGAGTACATATAGGTTGTAGAATGTTAATGTTTATCATTGGCGTTGAAATAATTAAAATTTTTGTGCACAGTGTTACGGGTCAACTAAGTAGAGAACTAGAGACCCAGTTATTCGTCAGATAATATAGTGGTGGTTCAAATTTACCATATTATAATAAACAGACACGATTTATCTGAACGAAACGTTTTCAATATGACTATAATATTGTATAAAATGTATTGCATATCTAATTTTGTTATACACAAAATCTTTTTTACGTTTAAGCTACGTAATGTTGTGCATATATTTCTGATCATGTACATATTTTTTCAAAATCGTTTTTATTTTTGGAATATTATTATATCAACATTCGTTGTTAAAATATTCACTATGACTAGGAAAACGTTGAAATTGTATGTAATTTGCATAAAAAAAAAAAAAAAATACAGAAACAAGAATATAGCCGATTTAGATAAACATATATTTCACCTAAATTAATATTAGTATGCTTTGTATTAAGAACGAGCCTAAGAAATATTTGTGGGGGGGAGGGGGGTGTCTGAATTGAGTCGACGACCGTAAAATAAGTAAAAAAAAAAACCCATTTGACGACTCACTTTATTTTAATTATTACATGTTAATATAGGTACCTAGTAGTACTTTATAGTTTACGATTACGAATCATAATAATTTATTGGAATTTATCAATGTTGAATTTTTGGCTATGATTATTGAGTTTAATATTTTAATTTACTAAATTATTTTATGAACCTATTTTATCCTAAAATTGTTTTTAAATGTACTTATAAGTTATACCTATATTATTTATACATACTATTATGTGAGTAGTGCCATTTTGTCTAAATCTGGTAATATATATAACAACCGTATACTGAGGGTTTGACTAAATAAAATTTTACCAAATAATTATATTCAAATTATATTTATTATATTGTATTTATTATTAAGCAAGCAGTGGTTTATACAACCATTGGCTAATTATATTTTTTATGTACCTATAACTCTGCGAAAACACGTTTAAAATTATTCGACAGTTAATTAAATTATGTTAGTAAATGGCACAAGTACAGATCACGTTAAATATTATACGTATTTGAGTTTTTATGAATAATTGTTATGAAAATTAGGGGGTCAAAACGGGTTAAAAATTATTGGGTTTTGAGTTACTGGCTTAAACAGGTTTCCATTTTTTCCGAGTTCCAAGTATGGGGTTGAAAAACGCTTAAAATTTTTCCGGTTAACGAGTTTCGGATTTCTTAACGGTTTACATTTTTGGGATTAATTTTTTAAGTTTCAGGTTTAAAATATTTTTGCTTTTTTGGAGATTCTAATAACAAATATTGTTCATCAACAAATTGATATTAGAATATATCTGTTTTATAGATTGTCATTTGGACGCACTAATCCTTAACATTTTAACTTTAAAATGTTTCTAGATTAAAAAAATATGACAAAATTCTCATTATCAATTAATAACTTATTTTATGCAAGCATATTATTATAGGTATATTTAAATTGTCAATATTTTAAATTATAATATAAAATATATAATTACGCTACAACATTTACAGTGGAACCTCTATCGAAACATCTATGAACTTGACGGGTATTATAATTTTATTTCGGCATACTAAAGCCACTTTTCCCCCGAAAAGTATCATAAACATACCTTTTTTTATGTAAACAGTGGTGTATTTATGGAGGGTGATCTGGGTGATTTATTACCCCCCCCTCCCAGAGCCTTTTATTTTTTTTTTAAGATCTGTGGCGAAAAATATATTGATTTACAATTATGAATTTTAGATTCTAAGCGGTATTTTATTTTATATATATGTACAATGCTCGAATTGGTGGGGGAGGTACGCAGGGAGGAATTCCTCTACTATTTTATAATATTTTGAGAGCACCTTTACTAATTATTTTTTACAGTTTGCAAATTACATAGTTTGTAGGAATGCTCATTTATTGAAAGCCCGAGGGTAGGCACCTCTTCATATATTCTTCTAATTTGAGCATTGTGTATGTATAAATTTTTTTGCGCAGAAGGAGTAAAGTAAAAGTTTTCTAGTATAGGGGTTTTTGATGGGAAATTTGTTTTAGTTGATATCTACTTTATAGGGGTTTTTTTATTTTTTATTTTTTAAGTAGTTTTTAATAGCGTAACGAAAAACTACATTTTACAACAGAAATATTTTATAGATGTAATTGAAATAAAACGAAAAATTGTTATAAAACAGAAAATAACAAATAAGCTAGTCATGGTTACCGAATGGCAGTGTTGGGAAGGAGCGTGTTCCAATTGGACCTAGTTCCTGGAACGCAACGCTTCTTTTTTATAGGAACGTAGATGGAACGCGTTTCTTTTAAAATAAAAGAGCGAGAAATGAGGAAAAGTTCCTATTTGTGAGGAACGTGAATGGAATTTTCTCGTTCCTCCTATTATGTAAAAATAGGATATATTACGCATATAATTATTGAACACATATTATTCATTATTACATACAAGACACGAGTATAATATAATATTTTAAATGTTTATATTTTATAGAAACTATTTAGTGTTGAGTATTGGCATCACTGTATATTAGTTGAAATTTGAAAATAATTAAATGATAATTTATTATCATAGAATATTCTAGGTTTGAGATAGATAATAACCACGAACTAAGATAATGTGCGTGGACTTCAGGTCACGAAAAACGAAAAACGGTTCAATGTGTTCATATATAGTATATAATATTATTATATGTTATTATTATTATCTATGAATGTGTTTACCGTGTGATTTTTACCTTGTGATATTTGCCAAATTGTTATTTATATAATGTATGTACTTAATAAATAAAATAATCCGGACATGAGAGAAATGTATTACAATAAAATAATAATAATAATAATGATAAATAATAATCTAAATATTTTTTGATATTTATTTTTTTAAATTGTAAAAATATAATAGAATTTTCTACTATTAAAAAAAAAAAAACAAGAACGAGAAAGTGAAACGAGTTCTATTTTTTTACAAAAGGAACGAGGAACTTAACTAATTCCTTTTTAAAAGGAACTTCCCCATTACTGCCGACTGGTATATAATATTTATATAAAAGTAAATATTTGTATGCATTTATATACGTTTTTGGGAAGAAAAAATTGATAATTAGGAGTTTTTGAGTAAAAATCTTTCTGATAGTAAATTCATTCTAGTTGATATTTTAAATAGGTTATTTTTCCAGTAATTTTCTAATTAAGTTTAAAGGAAAACTACAAAAAAAAAAATAAAAATCTGAAATTTTAATAAAATTGAATATTAAAAGGTTAGAAACTTGAAAATGACATCAAATATTTACCATAACGATATGCATATTGACGTTGTAAAAATTAAAAAACTATTTAGTAATTCTTATAAAATTTTGATTTCATTTGATTTATTGTGCGCTGTATACACTTTTGTGGGTAGGAGTCTAGTAGGATTTTTTGGGTAACCATAACTTGAAAAGGAAATTTGTTGTGGTTGGTATTTTAAAAAGGTTATTTTTCAATTTTTTCAGTAATTTTTTAAGCGTAAAGGAAAATGAATAAAAATAACCAAAAAATTTTAATAAATCAGAAAACAATACTACACCGAGCTTCGCTCTTCGCTCAGAATCATTTTATCGAAATAATCGATTTATCATTATTATCAAATTCAATGTATCTACCATCAGTATCCTATTCGATGAGCAAAGTACTTTGACTACTGCTGACCGGATTTTTTATAATTAATTAAATTTTTTTTTAACTATTGAACCGTAACTGTGTTAGTGATCAGTATGTTATCAATAATAAATTTTGCATTACATTTTTTGTCATTGTAAATATAAATAACCGTTCTAATAATGTTCACTTTGAACATGAAAATCATGAAATGGTTTGAAAACCCCGAAGAATGGATATTATTTTGTATTAGAATAGATTGATATATTTGATGAAAATAATTCGAAAATGAAAAATTATGAACAACAATATAAGTAAAAATACTGATTATATAAATGAACCTCATATACCTAAATGCAAGATATTAGATAACAATAAATGGGAAGCAAGGGGAACAGAGTTTCTCTGACGCGCTAATTTTTTTCTGGTCATCACCCACCAGAAGGAAATTGTAAATACGCCACTGTATGTAAGCTACCCAAACTATAATTATTTTTGTAATTTTATGAAAGTTCTCACAAGACTGTGTACATGACAGGAAGTCAAATATTATTCTGTTTTATATGAATTTAAATTTTCTCGGATATCGAAATCATTAATGTAAAAAGTAAACAGTGTATATGACAATTCACATTTCATACATACTTTTTTGGTTGTTTTTAGTTCTGTGTTTTATTTTATTATTCGTAGACAGTATTCACTTAGGTTTAAAAATATAAAATTGTAAATTTGACTTAAATTCAATATATCATGGACTTAGAATAAAAGAGTTCTGTAACATATTTTATCGATTTTTTAGGAGAAAAATTTTTGGTTTAACTGTTACAATCGCAGATATCTTAGCAACAAAATTTCCGATCAGCCTATAAATGTAATTAAATACTTACGTACCTACATTTTAATTTTCTTTAATTTGGCTGTTTCATATTTATTTTATATATATTTAATTGATTGATGAGAAAATTAATTAAAACGTACATTGATTCGAAAACCGAAATAAAATACTTCTACACATAGAACTATCTAATTATTTAAAAAAGTCAACAGTTTTACATCTTCTTATTTCCCAAGCTCTAGCATGCTCAGGTTTATACTTTCAAATATTAGGGGAGTCGAAGATGGTTCTTGATAGCTACGAAAAGTATAGCTACCAAATTATTGGACGGGTTTGGTAATTATGGGCTTATGGCCAGCTTGCACTAGAGACCAGACGCTACCAGCGAGAAAAATCTCGTTGGTTACCTCATTTTTTACTTGGGAGTCGAACCGGGGACCTCGTGCTCCAAAATTCACGTTTCGACTACTCAACTACAGTCGATTTCCAACTATATAATTCTTTCGAATGAAAAATTCTACACGTCGTAAATTTAATTTTTGAGAAAAATAAGTGTTCTTCGTATAGATCTGCGAACAATTTTATTCTGACAAATTAATTTTTATATTATTTTTGTAATATGATACCAACATTAAAAAAAATATTTTTGTGGAGAAATTTGATTTAAAATTTTTTTTCTTTTTATTAGTCGGATGATTTTGAAAAATACGACGAAGCAAAATATCAAAAATTATTAATGAAAGTAAACAGATTGGATTTTATAATTTTACAATCCTAACAGCACTAACCTTCTGGATGCTGTCCATTAAATGCCCGTTTCGGTCTTGGTAAATGGTTTCCGTTGAGTGAAAAAAATATGTATAATAATAATTGTTATATTAATATAACTGCCGGATAATTGTTGTTCCAATCTTCCAATGACATATTGTATTCGATATATAGAACTTTTTGTTTTTAATAGTAGATTATAGTGTATTAGTTATAAAATTATTTTATTCTACAAAATAGTGTTATCTGTTGAAGGCCATAATTGGCTAATAAGACTTTTCGCCAAGAGCTCGAACTTCTTTACTCTGCATGTTAATTCTCTATAAATATAAGTCATATTGAAACGTTTATCGGACTAAAATATGTTCAAAAATGTAATGAAATAGTATTTACAAAAGCTGTTTTTTTTTCAAAATTGGCAATTAGAACTTTTTTATTCTAAACTCACGAAATTTGTTTTAAAAATTATGACATCAGGTATAGTTCTTTTAAAAGTTTAAAATATGGTGTATCGCTTTTTTACAAACCATTTTTTTTTTTTAGAAAAATATGAATTACACGTATCTATCCAATCCATATTTTATTTCACTCGGCAGTTTAGCATACATTTTGATAAAAAGCTACCATTACTTTCATTTTAATTTAATGACTTACAATTATATTATATACTATTAAACACATTTTATTTTCATTTAACTAATGAAGTATATTTTTAGTTGTGACTAAATGCATTCAGCCATAATATGTACTATGTATCGTACACTCGAATGAATACTACATATTATACACCTTTGCTGGTAAAATAATACAATTAATCACAATGATGTTTTAACTGTGTTTTTAAAAATGACCGTATATAAGATAAAGATAAGATAATATGTGGAATTTCGTTCACGTGTAACGTATAATGAGTGTATTTTATTCTCACGCTGTTTATGATTCCCATCACGATTTGGGACACTGAATTTCAAATTTACTCTATTTATATCTAAGTGTATACTCAGATAGTCAGATGTCCTTATTTCTAAAACAGACCGATAAAATCTTGGAGACAAAATTTAAATTTTACTTGTATTTAGGCTATACTGTTTGTAGTATTAAATTTCGACACATTCATCGGGACATTTATAGGATTTAGAATCCATCGTAATTTGTCTTCTACAGGGTCTTGGACCGTAGTGCTAGGACTCTAAGTAACATTTCAGCCAAAGTATCATGGAACAACTAACTCGGTATATTCTGAGTGCACGCCTATTATGTATCAGTGTACCATATAATATGGGTTATGGTTGATGAGCGTATCGCGTCCATAAGACGTCTTGAATTATTCATGTTTTGAATTCGTTAAAAATATACAACACACCTAGACATATTTTAAACAGAATTATTAAAGTAAAATGTATAATTATTATTTTTAAATAGATACCAAACATTAGATACATATTATATTTATTATATTCCAATACATGGAATATAGCTAAAATTAATTATACTTTCTATATGGATTTACATTAAGTATTTATTTTTTTAATCTAAATAATAAATAATAGCTATGCTTGTTGTAGAACTATTCGTCGGTAAATACTGAAAATCCCAAATGAAACTATTGAAAATCACTGTAGGTATAAAAAAAAAAGTCCAGTTATTAATTAATGATATATATATATTTATATACAATATTATAATGTACTTTTAGAAATAATTTATCGCTGTACTTACAAGTATGATATATTTCCAAACGACCATCCAAAGGTTTACACATTTCTCTACAAGGTGTTTTCGGCATCAACCGGTAATTAAGTGTTCCATGTATTTGCGATACAGCCACTCTGCTATCGTAATAAATATCGATCTAAATCAAAATATATTTTCAATTGGAACTCGTATTGAATACAATTGGATAATAATTAAGTTGTACATTTTTATAGTGAACAGTGTTGTACTTGAATGACATAATCGTCCATGATTCAGAAGAAACGCTCAAAAACAAATCGGGTCGGTATAATGAACGGACTGTTTTGCCTTGGATGTCATCGCAATTTCTCCTTAAAAATTATATTTTAATTAAAAATATTACCCATACATTGATGCAGCTGTTCGAGTAAAGAATTTTATATATAAGGAGTAACATATAGGCAATTCATTGTGATTATTATTTGACATATCTGTGAAAAGTAAATTAATATAATAATTACTTTATAATATTTTATACTGTTAATTTTTAATCAATCGTTTCTGTATAAAAGGTTTTTATTTAAAAATAATTATGTATTTGGCATTTGCATGATCATAAACCAGGAGTGGTGGCAGGATTTTTTCTGGTAGAGACCCAGGGCAGAACTGGATAATAATGATTTTGATGTATCAAGTATATATTTAATTACCCTGTTCTTTGGGGTTTTCATAACATATTATTTTAAATCAAATTCAACAGTTTATATAAAATTAATGTTATTTTAAGCATGTTTTAAGTTAGGACGGTTATCATATTAAATAATATTTAATATGAAATTTTAATGTTTATATTGTATAATTTATGGATTTATTAGAAGAAAATGCATATTTTAATAATATATTTAAGATATTAAATGTATGATGCATATTTAACTATTTTAAGTGCATCAAAAATCGAGCCTTGTACTTTTTAATAAAACACTCTAATAGTCCAAACACTCTCATTAAGAAGAGCACACATAAATTACAAATTTTTAATGAAAATCTCGTATTAGCATTTCTTATTTTTATTAACTTACAAACATGTTATAAATATGAAACAAAAAACAAATGATTGCTAACAACATTATTTAGCGCTCTATGTGACCGACTTTTGATATATGTATATATTTTTACACGTTTTACGAATTGTTGAAAAATCATATTTTTTAAATTTTGAAATAATTATTAATCCTAAAAAAATGAACTTATCGAAATATAAAATAAGGCGCTAGATAATGTAGATATTTTAAAGTTGATAAAAATGAGAAATGCGTAAATGCGTTTTTTTAAAACAAATATCGTGATTACACAACAATAAAAAATTGTATTGACAAAAGACCATTTTTAAATTACTTTTAAAATATATTTAAATATTTTTTAATTGTAGAATTTTCATTTTTTATGAAATTTCATAAACACTGCTTAAAAAAACCTTATATTGTGAAACATGAATAATTGTGTTAATTACAAATAAATATAAAATTTAATAATTATATATAAAATATAAATAATAAATTAATGGATAACAGATAATTATATGAAAAATAAAATTGAATGAAATTTGAACTTATAATTTGGTCTAATATCATAGGGAGCAATATAAAATGTATAAAATGATAAGTATAGTTACCAATTAATAATAATTATAAACACAAGTAGGTGTAGTGTTTATTATTGATTGATGATTTTCATTATGAAAAACACAACTATTAACTTTTATTATAATTTATAGCAAATATAATATTTAATAACAGCTGCAGATATATATTTTTAACTGACATCAATAATATGATATAGATAGAAACTAACCAATGCATAAACCATCCAGACTTTATTTCGATCGCTTGAAGAGGATCGAATTTTAAGTTGGATTCATAATCACAAGGTAGAAAATCTCCGGTTAAAAGAGTCTAAAACAATTAAATTAGTGGTTATTGAAATTTGCTTACGGACTTACAAAAACACAAGAAACCTTACAAGCGCTACGTCTTTAACGCCGACGTTTGTTTTAATATCGCTTTTGTACGTTACCGGCCAATCAAGTTCTGTGTATGATTCCAAATTTTCTTCAGGGTTATAGATTACATCCACTTGATTGATGCTTTCACACGTCTAAATAAATTGAAAATATGAATTTTTTTTTATATTAAATATTTATAATATATATAGATATATTGTAGTAAATATAAAAATTGCAGAGTGGGATGTAAATAACTCCAAAATAGATTAAAAAAAAAAAAAAAAAAAACATCGCAAGAAGTATTCAAAATTGTATTTTGTATTCAAACAGTATTTTTCAATTAGTTTCAAGAATAATTTCCTCCAAATAATATTGTTGATTATCATTATACTTAATGGTTCAGTTGAATAAGCCACAATTAAGTTTTCTAAAGGACGTTCAAGAACACTCGACGTTAGACGCAAAGACGTAAAACGCCGTAAAAATACAGGTAAATACCACCATAAATGCCGGGTAGAGTCGTGTATAGTTTCAGAACTTGACTTCAACTTTATACTAAACATCAGGGTCATAATTGGGTGCACATTATTTTTGAAAATAAGAGAACAAAAAATTGTATTTAATATCCTTTCGGAATATAATATAAAATATATTTTAAAATCGAGGATGAGTTATTTATTCCTCACTATATGTATATACTATATTATTATGTTTTAGCGATATAAATGTAATATAACATTTTAAACAGACCATTTAAACGAAAAAGTACCTTATGTAAATATATGATAAGGAATTTAATTCAAGTTATTTTGGTGGGATAAGATATCGAATTATATATTTGAGGGGATCAGAAGCAGTAATTTATTAAATTGTTGTGTATAGGCGATTATTGGATTTATTCGCGTTACGCAGTGTGATGTGTGAGTAGTATTTGATCTTTATAGTGTGCGTAAATACGTTCGGCATAATAATGATGGTGTGTACACACACTTGTACACACATACCGATCGACCTAGTGATGCGATAAGGATTCTGAAAACTGATCTGAATAATGAATTATATCTGAATTATTCGACTTGAAGTTTACTTTAGAATGACTTTCCAGGGTTGGAAAAAACCCGGATTTTATTGAAAAAACCCAACGGGGTTGGGTTAAATTGATTTTTTTCCATAAAACCCGAAAAAGCTTAATATTACCCTGGGTTTTTTAAGTAAATTCTTTGGGTGGGTTTTAATGAACTGTTTTTTTTTTAAACCCACTTCAACCCAATAAAAATGTTATTTTTTCCCCTAAATTACATATACCGTATTTTCTTAAAATATATAATCATATTCTTGTTTTACTTTTATAACTTATTACTCATAAGCAACCAGTCCTGGCCAAAGCCATTAATATATTAGTATATTTTAATATAATAAATTATATTATACTATACAATAATAATATAATTTGTAATAACTTTGGTACCTATATTAATAATAATACCTACATAATATTATTATTATTATTATTACCAAACACATGAATATTTCTATAGTTGTATTCATAGTTCATTGAATTTTTAATTTTCTAAATAGAAATTTTAATAGTTATTATTCGAAGAAAAAAATTCAATGTATTTTATTTAATCATAATAAAATGTTTTAATTTTTCTAAGTTGATGTATAGGGGTTTTTTTAGGTGAATTAAACCCAATAAAATGCGGTGGGATTTTTTGGGTTGGGTATTTTCAAGCCAACCCTGCGACTTTCCCACTTTTAAAATTTTTTTCCTTGATTTTCACAAAATTGAAAATGTCAATTTTTATTTGTCCGAATATATTAATTTAATTCTAGGGAGACGTAGGGAGACTTGGGGGGACAAATCAAAAATGTAGGAAAGTCGATCTAAAGTAAAATTTACGACGAAATCCAGTTTTTAGAACCCTTATTGCATCAATAGATCCATCGGTATGTTGGAAATAAAAATGGTTTAAATTGCTGTAGAGAAATATTGTGATAGAGAGAGATAGACAATCGTCACTTCCAATCCCCTTAATGGAAATATTTTAAATCTTAAACCTTTTATATATTTACAAATGTACAGGACTCAACTGTCAAGATTTAATAAATAAAATTAGAATAGTGTGTGAAAAATAATTAAAAATACCTACATAGGTATACTTATTCTTAAGGGGATGTAGTACTTGACTTAGTTGTTTTTGGTCGACACATTCATAATAACATATATTATAATAAAACAGATTTTGTTTTCCTTATTTCGTGAACAATAGGTTGATTTTAGGATTTGATGACCTATAATCGTAATTAATAAAGAAAACAATCTATGCCATGAAGACATTTTTTTTTATCGTTGAACACACCATGTAGGTAGTGTGTATACTATATTGGTACCTATAACAATTTAATATTGTAGTATGTATACATTATACCAACTTCAAATATTATACTTACATAACAATCAGATTTGACAGGCTCACTTTTTGGGATTTCTTTGTATATTAAGCATGAATCACGAAGTAAATTTTTGTAATTGTTCAAGTCTATTAACTGTACAGGTTTAAAATTAGAAATTAGATTTATTAAAGTGTAATGATTTTTATTTTTTATATTTTTTAAATTAAAATTCATGAATACTCACTTCAAATTTTTGAGAAATTATTTGTAATTTTTATAATTTTGATACAACTTTATAACTTTTAAATTTATAGAATATACCTAGGTATATATTATAAATTATCAATTTTAAGCAGTTATAGTTAGACAATTTTGTTGACATTAAAAAATAAAATGGTCTAAAGATCTTTAAATACATTATGCATGCATTTACAATTTATTCAACTTTAGTACCTGTTATATTCGTTTGTTGAATAACAAAGAAATTTTTTTAGGTTCGCAACTCGGGCACTTCCATTTTCAATTTTGAAAAAAAATCGAAGTTATGTTATATCGTTTGTATTTTTTTCCTATCTTTCGAAAACGGTTTGATTAAAAAAAAAAACAACTATCGATTTAAATTATAATCGATCATGATGTATTTTCGCATTTATAAATATTAGAATATAATATAATGTATTAATATTTAATAGATTTAAAAAATAACACGAGAAACAATTAAACATGAATCAAAAAATAAAGTAGGCGTTCATTATAATAATTGTTATTAGATATAACATAATACATTAAATTTAGTTCTTGGTCAATTAATATTTTTAAAAGGAAGTCGTACCAAAGATTTTTAGTGGTAAAAACATTTTTATGCAAAACAAATAAAATGGCGTTTAAAAATAATCTTAGAGTTAAAACACCTATTATAAAATTGATAGAAAACCGCATTTTGGAGAAAACTTCATTGGCATTTTTTCAAAAAATACATTTAACAAAAGTTACAGTATTTCAAAAATGGGGAAAAAATTGTATTTTGTACCTTTAATAAAGAGCTTAATATTTAAAAATTATAAAACCTCAATGAGGTTATCTTTGAAATAATGTCATCTACAACATATAAAAAGCATTTTTTTTTATGTTTTGCGTTAACGTATTTTTAAACAAATATCATGATTAAATAACAACAAAAAATAATACTGATACAGAACTACTTTTTAATTACTATTAAATTACAGTTAAATTATAGTTTATAATTGTTAGATTTTTCTTTTTCTTAAAAATGTCTGAAAAATTGCCTATACAGAACCCCTTAAAAATGGGGCGTTAGATTGAATATAGGCTCGATTTTTAAGGGGTTCTGAATAGGCAATTTTTAGGATATATTTCGAAAAATGAAAATCTCGCGATTGAAAAATGTTTAAATACATTTCAGAAGTAATTAAAAAATAGTCCTATACTTGTAACATATTTTTATTGTGGAGTATTAATAAATAATTATTGAAAACAAGATGATGCATATTTCAATAGATGCACGTTCCTGAGAGAAATTGAGATATTTCAGGATTTGATGACTTCCCATACAAATTTAAACATAGTAAAATAAACAAAAATTTTATGTGGGAAATTTTCGTTAAAATTTGATGAAAAAGTCTAGTTATAAGACTTTGAATATACCGGAATTTTTTATTTTTAAAAGTCTTATAACTCGACTAAAAATAACTTTCAGTGTTTTAGAAACGTACGTCTCTCGAAGCATATTTTAAGTGTGAAAACACGGCGGTGTGGGGTTCTCGAGGACGTTACACAGGTGATTTTTGGTACTATAAAACACGCTCACTAAGATTGCAAATAATTTTGATCAGAGTAAATTTAGAGCTAAATTACCTATTAGCAAAATGAAAGATAACAACATTTTCGAAAAATTAATTTGGATAAGAGTTACAATTGTTTAAATATGCTAAAAATGATTATTCATTTATTATCAATATATTGCACGTCGTATTCGGAATAATGAAAAAAAATGTGAGGAACACTCAAAAATACTGTTTTATTTAATTTTAATAATAGGTGTTATGGCTCTAAAATCAATCAATTATTTGCAATCTAAGTAGGCATTTCATTTAAATAAATATCGTGATTACATAACAATGAAAAATGATATTGGCACAGAACTATTTTTAAATTACTTTTATGATATATTAAAATATTTATAAATAACTGGATTTTCATTTTTCTTGAAATTTCATAAAAGTTGCCTTCACAGAACTCCTTAAAAATAGAGTGTGTAACGTTTTTTTAAGATTTTTTTTCATTTTATAAAGAAATGTATAACAAATATTATGTATATTTAAAATAAAAGAAATAAAAAAATTCAACTCATAAAAAAAAAAAAATAATAATAATAATATATATAAATAAAATGAATAGGTATATTTTATAAAAAAATATTATACACAAAATAAAATTTTTTAAAAGAGTATTCGCAAAAGTATTACAGGTTCAACCTAAGTCCTAATGATAACCTGAAGGTAATACCTAATGATGACTTATAGTCGAAACTAGTTGTTAGGTACCTACCTATAATAATTTTACGAATACTATAGGTACATTTTCCTGTTAGGTTTTTAAACATAAGTTTAGACATCTTATATCCCCATTGTGATAGTCCGTCTGTTCGCAGTTACTAGTACACAGTTGTGACTTATGAATTTGTTGATTTTTTCACCAAGGAGATAGATATTATTCGTTTTATAATATTTTCACTACTCACATAGTTACGAGAAACATTGTTGACTTGGTTATAAGATATTGTTCGTTTTGTTTTCTACACAGGCCCGTCACTAGAGTACAAGCAAGTCATGTGTCGCTTTAGGGCGGCAAACAATTAAAGCGGCAAAAGTAAAATATAAATATCGACAACGGACGACGATCACCGTTCACGATTACACATCATTATCAATGTCACATTGCCGATGATTCTCTGAATAGTTCAGTATTACTCTGAAATATGGTTTTCTTTCCTATGAGCTATTTTAATATTATTTATTCTAATTTAATATTAACTATAGTATAAAGTTTTGGATTTATTTTTGTGTTTTTACTTACCTTGACTATAGTATGAAATGAAATAAAAATTATAATAAATCAATTAGTTAATGTTTTTGAGTCAACGACTCAAAGTTTTGTCTGAAAGTCAAAAGTTTCTCTTTTCTTTATTATACATTTTATTTACAAAAGAAAGAAAACTTAGTTACAACTAAAAAATTATTTATATTAAAAACACGATTACCTACTGATAAGAAAATAATCGAATAGGTAATAGAAAAAAAGTGACATAGAGGTAGAGTTTTATCCAGGGATCAAGGTATACAACTATATTTCCAACATATTCGGTCGCGGATAAAATTAACCTCGGTATCAAGGTGGATCCACCTTGCTCGGTATAACCACAGATTATATGAATACAGATAGATCACTCGCGATGTAAACAAAAATGATGATGTCCTTTGGCCACTAATAACTATGATAACTCCACAGGTCACAGGAATCAGTGTGACCACGATATATATACCATAAATTTAAACTTTATTCCCGTGATACACACTAAAATCTGTGTTGTTTTATTATTATCTATTATGATAACATTAAAAATGATTAATTATTCATACAATAATATTGTATATTAATAAAAATAATTTTTATAGTTGTATGTAACTACACTGATAACTGTGGAGCCTATCAGAAGACGGTATTCAACGATCTATTATTTTCAGGCCAAGTGATCTATTTGTATTCATCTATCTGTGGTATAATGCTATACCTGGAATAGGTTATTATATTAATTGTCAGTGATGTATTGGAGGGTATAACGGCGTATACTCAATATGCTATTTCTATCCATGGCGTATAGTTTATGAGAAATTTATGATACTCGGCTATACGACAAATCACGAACTATATATAGTTCGTGCAACAAATATAAATAATACATATCTGTTTAAGATTATTATAAAATATACGAAAAAGTCATTGTTTGAAAATTGAAAATTAAAAATAAATTTTCCATCAACAAAATGTTTACCCGAAAAATCCAACACGACTCCTATTCAAAAAATGTTTATAATATACTTACATTAAAAAATCATACTTGTAATGGTAGGTATATTAAAATATAAAATGGTTTTGTTAAATTGTAAAATTGTTTTGAAAAGTTTTAATGTTTATAAAAATTTTCACTTATTTTTGGCAAGTTATTATTGTGTGAAAACAACTGGAAAATTGAAAAATTACCTTTTTAAAATACCAACTAGAATGCATTTTCCATCAAACTACCTCTTTATCCCAAAATGCTTACTCCACTCCTTTTATCTAAATAGTTGCTCACAGAAAAAAACAAATATAATTTTAAAATAAATAGCTTCATTATTTCCTTTAGAATGTAAAAATAGAATAAAAGAAAGTCTGTAAGTTGAAAGTTATAAGCTTGAAATTTAGAATGAATGATTTTCGAGCGAAGCGATAAAAAAATATTTTTGGGTCCTAAATTGTTTTTAGAACGGCGTATACTCACGAATTTTTTACCAATACATCTCATGCTTATTGTAGAACTTTGATTTCAATCTAATACTCCGAATCGCACTATCTGAAGAATAAACAAGCATTATAAAACCGGTTCTGAGTGAGAGAATCCATTTGAATAAATTGTCTTCGTTTTTAAAGTGGTAGGTATTGCACAAAAAAAAAAAAATGTAGCTATTTTTAAAAAAAAAAAATTGGAGTGAAACCAATGCACGAGACTGGTATAAAAGGCGTGTATGATCAGTTAAAGATTTGTAGTAAAACTGTGGTGTAAAAAATATAAGGCTTCCGAGTAAAAAAAAAATTTAACGAGCAAATAAAAAAATATGTTTGAGGAGGGGCTTTGCATATTTTGTAACCTACTCATAATTTACACAGGGACTCAGGTTTTATAGTGCCGCACACTGCTCGTGTATTATTCTGTCATTGCCCGAAGAGCGGCATTAATATTTTCACTTTGGGACGGAAAATATCTAGTGACAGGCCTGTTTCTGCTCATAGGTATAGAAGTTTTAAAATTGTCTATTGAATTATAGTTTACTGTTTAAAATACGCTTAGAAACCGGAAATCTAGCATGCTCTCAAAGCGAGCTTTCTTAACTTGTTCATATATTATTTTTTTTATAATATATATTCGTTTTATTTACATATATAAATATTGTTATTTTTTATAATGTATAGGTATATTGATAATCATAAATATTATTTACTTACCTGCATTATAATTAATTTGAAAATGGCACGAAAATATTGGTTGACCGTATAATTTTGCAACGCTATGGAGATAATTACGGCCGTCACACTCAAAATCCATAGGGTTTTGAATTTTTTGAACGGGTTATTGGAAAATTTTTTACTGCCCAAACGTTCAGTCAACGGAGAGCATACCTCGTCCATTTTACTCCGAGTGGATTTAAGATACCTAAAATAATATTATAACTAATATAACGGAACTCTACAAATGTTTTATAACGTATATAGGCATGCAAATCAATTTAATAATATAATTATTATTAAAACAAATTGTACAGGGACCTACCTGTATCCGTAGCTCTTCAATGACAGTGTGCGGAGTTTTCCTCGACGAATGCAAGCGTTGTATTATTTTATGTATACGTAGTGCAGGCATTATACCTATTACATACACGTTATTAGTTATTATACTTATTTTCCGATTCGGTGATCTGAACAATTGAATTATATACGATTTTTCACTTGATATATTCTGAAAAAAATATCACTATTACTTAGTACGAATATCGATTGAAATATTAGAAAACGATACGAACGGATGTTGTGGATGATAATGTGCGGCATAGTTGCGCGCAGTCGTTTTCGCTCGGATAAAGACGGTGTTCGTAAACATATTTTTGTTAACGTTTAGCGAAAATGCTCGAATAAAATATCTTAATGGCGGGCTGACGCGAGTTTAGGTTTTTTGGTTTTGTTCAAAGAATAGTAATCAGTAGTATTTGGGATTTCGTATTGAATGTCTAAAACATTCTATCGTCCCAGTAAAATAAATAATTTCGCATGCATTTTTGGTAGGTATAGTTTTTTTTTTTTTTTTTTTTTTTTGAACAATTATAATTTAACTGTATATTATGTTTCGATGAGTAGGTACTACGAATAGTATTTTGAAAATAAAAAAATATTTTTATGGAACTTCATGTATTATTCAACAACCATTTTAAACGTATATGAATTCAATGCTTTCAATGCATTAACGAGTTAATAAGTTAAAATTTAGATTAATTTTAACTTTTAACTTAACTTTTTTATTTGATTTTTGTTAACTTAATAATTTATTTTTGGTTATATTAACTTATAACGAGTTACTTTTAATTAAAATACAGTTAAGTTAATTTTGAAATAATTGATACATTGTGATTTCATAATGTGTCTATTGTCAAAATGGTTGAATAAAAATAAAGAAGTTCTTATCGTTTCTAATAATTGTTATAAAAATTATTTATTTCCCGAAAATATAAATAAAACAAGAATACCTATGTCTTATATAGTTATATATTAGGTATATAATAATCTCTCCGTATTATAAATTGAGGAATATAGTAGATTTCCTACCAATATAAACAATAATTAGGTAGGTACTAATTTGCAATGAGCAATTTCCATTTGTTAAAATTTTGAAAAAAAGAGTAGGTACCTACTAATTAAACATTTTTATGAACATATTTGTTGTTTATTTTAATAATAATAATTATAAATACATTGTGTAGTATTTTCAATAATTTTATGTTAATGATTTTTAAAAATTTAAAAATGATTTATAAAAATAATAGATACTTACTTAATTATATCTGTATATCTCAAATGTTATATTGTCTCGTGTAAAAAAATAATTAACTTAAGTTAATAAGTTATTTTTTTTTAATTTAACTTAACTTTTAACTTAACTTCATCGTTAAGAAAAAAAGTAACTAAGCACTTTAAACTTTTAATATTTTTTTCTATTAACTTAACTGAGTTGAAAAAAAAAAAAATTAACTTGCCCAGCATTGTACAATATATCAACTTGAATATGGTTCTTTTTTCGTCTATCTACCGACGTCCAACGTCAATTACGTTTTTCTTATTGCTGTTAATTATTATTTATTAATAATGTACGAACAGTTTTAAATAGAATGAGCACAAGGCATGGGGAAACTGGACAAATTCACTATTATGGGGCTTCAGAACCTCACCAGAATTATACAATTTATTGCAGATGTGAAATACAACCTGCCCATCGCATTTTCGATGAATTTTTAAACCGAGCCTTCCATGGTGGTATCAAAAATCTTCATATGACTACACTAGAGGCATTCTAGTGCCTTGGATGCCTCTAGCTTGGATCTCAAACTTAAACATGAACGTTTAAACCCAACCAAATTTTAGCTACTATTAAATTATCTATTGTTATAAATGTTTGTATCATTGTATTATATTTATTATTATTATTTTAAATTTAGTATTGTGTATTTTTTTTAATTAGGTGCAAATGTTGTATTTTTTTGCCACAAGAAAAAAATAAAAATAAATACACGACCATCCATGGTCATTTTCTAAGGAATATTATGTAGGCAATTTATCGTACAAGACAGAATATAATTTTATTATGTAGCATATTGGTGTTGAGCGGATGCCACACATCCGATTTTCAAGGCGTTTTATAAAGGCAATTTTTATAAAATTTTCAGAAAAATAAAAATCAAACAAATTAAAAATGTTTAAATATATTTTTAAAGTAATTGTTGTGTAATCACGATATTTGATAAAACAAAAAACATGTTTACGCATTTTTAATTTTTATCAACTTGAGAATATATTGTTTAAAAGTGAAGTAAAAAATAAAATTCTCTAGCGACTGATAAAGCCGATTTTTGGTATATTCATTTTTACATGTTTTATGAGCTGTTAAAAAAATAAAAATAAATTTATATTTTGACAGCTCATAAAATGTGTAAAAATGCATAGATATCTCAAAAATTGGCTCCACCAGTCGCTAGTTAATGTTATACTATAATTTGTTTTTGTTTCGTATTTCTAACATGTTTGTAAGTTGATAAAAATAAAAAAAGCTAATGCAAATTTTTCATTGAAAATTGTCGATGTGGCGTCCTCTTAATGACATTAGTGCATGCAATTTATACTTATGAATATTGTATTTTAATTATCTTTGTTTTCTTTGTTTTGATATAATATATACCTAATATTTTTTTTTTTGCTTTAGTTGTATTTACACTAAAATTTTATAAATAGCTGCTAGTTTGTTGTATTTTATTATTTATTGTACTTTTGTTGTAGAATATATTTAATTTCTGAATGATTGAATTTTTTTAACACAAATGTATGTCATAAAATATAATATAAAAGTACTATTTGATTATCTAATATCTTTCATTTCGGTGTCTTTAGATTTTGTATTAATAAATGTTACGCGAATCGTGATGAATGAATTAATTTTGTCAAAACATGTGTACGCCTTTATAATATAATATTTATTATTGAAAATGTTTACGAAACCTCAACTTTTTTAAAAATAAATATTAATAAATATTTTTTTCAAATAAATACAGAAAATAATAATAAATAGAAAAATATTATTTTATAATGGATTTCCTCGTAAATAATAATTGTTAATAGTTTATTTTATAACAAACAAGAATCAAATAGGTTATGCATTTAAATTTATATTAATAGGTAGTTGTTGTTTAGTCTATGTGATATTGGATTGAGTTATTATAAGCTTATAACACAAAGTAATATTATATGAATATATGGAAAAAATGGGTATCGAGTTTACGTGTATATATAGGCAACTAAATGATCACGAAAGACAGTGTAATTATCTATTATGTGTGTATGTTATAATAATTATGTTATAGGTACTGAAAACAATTATTTTTTGAATAATAAATTAAACAGATTACATAATATTATATTTTTACCATATTAGCTATCGGTGAGCACATTTTAGATTTTGAGCGTACTGAGGAAGCTATTGATTTTACAATGATGTCTATTTATTTGTATTTTTCTGTAAGCAAATTTCGATCAGAAGTAGGAGCTTTGGCTACAATAGCCCAATTTTTTTCAGAAGTTCCCTTAGGGAAGAAGAAACACTTCCTTCTAATAGGTGTATATAGTCATACACAGTACATTGTTTACATACTTATACGGTGTATAATGAAATTTTAGATTGAAGCGATTGAAATTGGCTAATATTATTAGGTATGTGGCATAGAATAAGGATATGTGGTTTGTATTTTATTATATTTGTTGGCTACTAGAGTGCGATTTCTGAGTTATTATAATTTTGACAGAGTGTGTAACTGGCTAAAATGGAATATTTATTCGGATAATAGGTATACCTACTGAAATATTAAAATATAATATGGTGACATTATAAATTTTTCAAATTTTCAACTGTAATATTTTATGTAGGTACCTACCTATATTACAGCGAGCTTCACTCAGAATCGTTTTTATTGAAAGAAATGATTTATCACCAAAATATCCACCTGAAGTTCTGAGCATAGATAATTTAAAATGTATCTAAATAAAGATATAGAAGATAATTTATATAAATATATCTAATTAATAAATATAAAAGATAGTTAAAATTTATATTTATATTATATTATATTGTATTTAAATTTTTATAATTTTTTAATATTATTTCTATGTAGACTAATATTTTAATATTAAAACATTTATTTTATGACAAATAATATATAAGATTATAGGTATTTAATATAATATTTTTCATTTTGTTTATATTTGTATAACTATCGATGCCAATAGTGCATACTATGTTTTGTGATCTGGTTAAATTTCATGTAATATATAATATATTATATAATATTATTACAAAAATATTGTATAATTTTATTATTTAGTATCAACACAATCAAATTATGGAGTTCTCTATAAATAGTCAATGTCAAGGTAAGGTATAAAGATACGTTAGAGATAACGAAGCATATCTTAGGGAAACAAGAATTATATACATGTTTGTATGATGGTTTATACATATATGTATTCAATATTATGAGGAAAATGTACAAAATTACAACACCCAACTATATTTATTTTATTTTATTTTTACGGACAATTATCCAATTTAAAATACAGATATAACGATAACAATAATGGTGAAAAAAAATAATGATTAGTTAATAGATTATATTGTATATAAATATGAGTACAAATAGAATAAAAATGAGAAAAAAATAAAAGTAATATTAAAAATATTAAAACAATGTAGTATAAAGATAATATGAAGACTTATAACATATATATATATATATATATATAAGATAATATTAACACTGAAATACAAATTTAATATAAAGAAAGACAGAAAAAAAAATTACTTAAATAGATTATGATCATTAAGATTATTCCCATGAGATATTAAAATATTGATAGGGTGATTTAACATGTAATTTTGTGAGAACTGAGGAATATATTAAAATAAATAATTATTGTGAGTGTTATGGTTAGATATTTTAAAGTTGAACAGATTTAAAAGAAAAGAGTCATACATTTCATTATTTAATACATTTATTTATTACATTAATACAGTAAACACGTATTACATATTTTATAAATTAAAATTATATCGTTGTATTATTATTTATTTAAATTATGGGCCCAAGTAGAAACACATTTCGTATTTTATAGTACCTATATTATTTTCCTTTAATGAAAAATAAAAATATCTAGATAAATTTACTTAGATAAGTGAAGTTTTTATCTAAGATAATTGTTTGGATAACTTGTCATTATTTATCTAGATAAGATAAAAGATAAGAAAAAAATCTGTTTAATAAGATTATATATTAGTAAGATGATACAACACTGACCACCTGCAGTATCCTATGCAATGAGCGAAGGGCTTCCACCATCTACTGACCGGCTTTTTACTATTTAAATGTTTAATCGTTTGTCTACACAACGTTATAATAAATAATGATGTAGTCTAAAGTATCAGTCTCGTTATTGTTAGATAAAATTCGTTTCAATAAATTTAGTATAGTTCGAGTTTAATAACTTTAATAGATGTAGAAGTCGATTTGAGAATGAGTTGGTGGTGACGGTGGTGATTTCAACGATTAGAAGAAATAAATAACCAAATTAATTATTGAGTGATAACTCGAGAACAGTATAATCTTCTCTTTTCGTACAAAAGAAAAGTCTTTAAATGTGTTTTAAAAAACCTATGCATTTGTTTATTGGCCCTAAAACCGCCAAAACGAAATCCTAATCGAGCAATATCCTGGCAATATAATATCATGTACTTGACAGTTTTTATGGACGTTAGTTAGTTTTTAGTTGCTTTTTTTTAAAACCTCAACCTATAATAATATTGTAGTTCATAAATTTTATTTTTTAACTCAACATCATGTTCACATTTTATACAATTATAATGTAATAATATATTTCTTTAAAAGTATATAGTAAAATAAACATAATATACAAATTCATTATAAAATATAATATAATATAATATATACATTAAAACAAGTAAAAAGTGTAAATTATATAATCTGAGAAACGAACTATTGTATACGTACCTAATATAATATTATTATCGTAGTTAGAATCAACTACGTGGGCAATATTAAATTGCATGAATATTTTAAGACCTTATGGCTTATATATCTACATTATATAGATGTAATATCATTTTTTTTTTTAAATGTCGTTTTCAAGTTTTTAATGTTTTTACAATTTTAATTTCGAAAACTTATTAAACTTTTTGAAATATGATGGTCGATCATAATATTATAAATCATCAAATGTGATCATCAAATAAAAAAATAATAATAAAAAAATCATCAAAAAGCTGTGTTATAGATTTTTCTAATTAATAAATATACCTAATATTTACAATACGAATATAGGGAATAATATTATTGTACTGGAACATCATTAAATAATCAAACTTTTGAAATACGGAGGATTTATATAAAAAAAAAATTTAGAATTTGGTTATTTAATTTAATTTATAATTTGGTATTGGTAGGTATATAGTATATACCTATATATTACAGAGGTTATTCATATTAGTAGGTATCTACTGTTTTTATTCAACACAATTTGCGATTTGTCACGTTTATGTATTTTTCATACACAATTTTCTGGTTATTTACTGGTTACTAGTAATTTATTATTTTAAAAACCTATAACCTTTGTTAAAATATGAAAAAACCAGTTGTACAACTCTTGAAGTATAGAAAACGTAACATTTTCGGTTGTCAATATTCAAAATGTACTACGCGGCTAGTATAAATATAATATTGGTATTTATCCAATAATTTAATAATTCAATAATACCTACTTTTTTTAAACGACTTGATAATTGTATATCTAGACCAGCATGAAGTATCCGACATAACCAGCGAAGTACTTCCACTCTTTGTTGACTGGATTTTTGTAAATATTTTTTTCTTCAGATTTTAATTTTAAAGAGAGATAATTATTTTTGTATCACTGATTTTACAAACACACAATTTGCCATTTGCTCATTTTTTTTTTTAACGAATAACGAAAACGGATAATAATTTATCAAAGTGAATTTTATTATTTGGATTAAATTATTTACAAAATATAAACAACTCTTTGTATTAAAAGAAAGTTCTACTTCATATAATTTATTAAAAAAATTTGAAGTCTATATACTTAATACATTTTAAGTTAGTCATACGTTTGTACGATGACTTGGATTTTAAAAGTATATAAACATCGGATCGGTATCAATATTCAATAAACGATTCTTACGAAATCCATCTAATTTGTTAGCCATCCATCGGAAAAATATCAAATTGCCGATAAAGCACTTCGCTTGAACACCTACTTCTCCATCAGTAGATTGATAAACCGCTGTAATAATTAGGAACGATAGTAACGACCAAATCCAGCGGATGACTAACCTGTTGAATTTAAGAAAATATGGATTGTAACGGGACTGTGCATACGGGCATTATTATTTAGTAGGTATATTTATTGTCTACGTTGTTTAATTTATATTATATTAGTAATTAGTTTTTTATGTTTAATATTTTTCATAGGTTTAGTTTAAGCCATCGTGTTCAACATTTAAGAAAATTTCCATAAAAATGAATTCAATGAGTTTGTTCGTTAATTACAAAATATTAAATTTGTGCTTATTTAAATTTTGTTGGCGCATATATTTAAATTATCAGTATTAAGTAATATTTTAATCCCAATACATCGATAACATAATCAATTCACAAATTTGTATATTATATAATAGATATATTTATTATAATTATCACAATAATTGTTATTAAGGTAGATTTTGAATTTATAGAATTTTTCATCGAATGTTATGAATATTTTTTCATGTTACTATGCATATAAGTACATTAAGCGCGCGTTATTCATTTGAAAATCACATTTTTAATACATTAATATTTAATTTTTAAGTTGTATAACTCACAAACCGTGTAAGAATCAACCAGCAAGCACTGGGGATGGATATTGGAAACTAGATTTAAGATTAGCATTTTCGACTATCGTTATCTGTATCGTTTAATTATATGTTTAATGTTTACTCAACAGCCAATTATTCTTAGTTCTTACGATTAATATGAATATCCTTGGGAAATGCACAAAATATAGAATGTGAACTCGCCGTGTTCGACTTAACAAGAGTGTTACAAGTGTTTACATTTATAGCGTTAAAATAAATAATGAATATACCTATTATACTATATTATACATGTTGATTACAGCATAATGTGCGATTGTATGTGAGGACAAAGCCCAAAGTCCCGTCAATTCATATTAAACCGAAAAATTCTAGTTCACTCACAAATTAAAACCTATAATACGATATGTCTATGGTAGGTCACACATACACACTATACATTACACTTGACTCAATATAAAGTGTATATTATATATATTATATCTACCTAGGTCACACATTAAAAATAATATAATTGTTCGGTGGGTCACATTACATTTTGCTATATAATACTTTTATCAGATACCTACCTATTATAGTAATTTAAAATGTATTAACTTAATATTAGGTACTTATAGCACTCGTGGAGTTAAAACACATTAACGTATCATTAAAATGATTAGAATGATTTATCAAATGTTATGTTACTCGTAAAATAATAACGATATTTGTAGTTATTAACAATATTGATTAATTATCAATGTTGTCAGATTTGAGGAAATATACAAGGAAAACGTGTAACATTAATTTAAAAAATCCCGTGGATTAAAAAAAAGGACATAAGACAAATTTGTAGATATATTTCGACACTATATAAGTAGGTATACATATACCCAGAGGCGTACACAGGAATTCTCAATGGGGGAGGGGATAAATATATTTTTAAAAAGTGAGCCACTGGTAGTTTTACCTTTGATCACGAACCCTGCAATTTACACAAATATAGCCCAAAATGGGAACTCCACTTTTAAAAATTTTTATCACGTAAATATGGTAATAAAATAAGTAATTGGTAAAAATTCAAGTTTATAACAAACAAAATTCCTGTTCTAAATCCTAAAATTACTAATTTTATGCAATAAATTTAATCTTAAAATCTATAAACGTTTTAAATTGCCCAAAATTGTTTGAAATTTTTTTATATTAGTGAAATACAATATTACATATTTTTTGAAAATTTCAAGACTTTTGGACAATTATTTTCGATATTACAGAGAAGTAACCATAATCGTTTTTGAGGAAATCGCGTATTTATGTAGTTTTCGGGAGATTTTTCTGACTCATTAAAAAGCTATTGAGAAAATTCACTACTTAAATTACTTTTAGAAAATACCAACTAAACGCAATTTGCTACCGGAAAATGTGTAATGTAGTAATAGTCGAAGCACTTCTTCTAGTAGATATTTTTTATTAAACATAAAAAAACACATCATTGTAAAACAAATATTTTCCTCGTTCTGCTTAGAATCTAATAAATCAGTTTACCACTTAACACTAACTCAACAATATAAAATAAAACATGTAAAAATTATTTAACACTTTATTTGTAATTTAAAATATTATATACATTTTTTGGAACAATATTTCTGAACGTTTAATAGTCTCTTACTGTTACGAAATGAAAATATTAAAAAAAAAATAACTAACAAGTAGCAAAATAGAATACACAATACACATTGAACATGCATATACAAACAACATACACATACAATATGTTATATTCTTATAACTTCCAACTATGTATTATTAACTATACAAAAGTTATCTTTATCTCACAATTTCCACAGTAGTTAAGAAAAGAGAGTTGGAAATATGTAAATTACTTCGAATCTATGTCATGACTCGTGGTTATCATTAAAAGAAAATATAATTGATAACAAATATATTTTTTTTAAAATAACTAGGTATATACATAATATAATTAGGTACAAAATTATAAAAAAGACTGTCGAGGGGAGATCTATCCCCATATCCCCCCTGTGTATACGCAACTGTATATACCTATAGTAACGTACAAATATATACATTATACGGTGAGTCAGATATCTCTATTTAAAAAATAAATATTCATTTATTTATTTATTTCATAATTTATCCTATATTTATTCTATATTTATGTAAAAATTATACTAGGTAATATTAGTGTTGTTAATATTAAATAATAAATATTCGATGATATTAATATATGAATTAGAGTGAAAATAAGTGAAAACGGGTTGCATAGCAGAGTTTATTTTAAAAATTTCAATTTTTCTGGATATATAGATACTAATGTACATAATACAATACGCCGTGTCGTTCTTAGGATTTTTCAATGGAGGGGGACATGTAAAATGAGTTGTAAGGGCTACTCTCTCTCAACCCCCCCCCAAAAAAAAATTATTTTGTATAAATTAATAACATATTTATTAATTTTCTGTGAACAAACTGAAAACAAAATGACAATGAAAAACGTTTAAAAAAAATTCTAAATTAGTATAAATTTAACATAGGTAATATAGGTAATAATATAACTGACTAACATACATATTATACTAAATTGATTATAAATAAGTAATAAAAATAATTCCTACGTACATATATTAATACTATACTTTTTTATTCATTTATAATTTATAGATACATATATATTACTAATTGTACTTATATTTACGTAATTTTCTCAAAAAAGTTGAAAGTTTCACAAAACCATAATCAAATAGTATAAAAAATCATGGAAATAAGCGCTTCTGTCTCCAAGCGGAATTTTTAATTAGCATAATCGTTACAAATATAATTTCTTAGGCGGGCGGGGGAAAGTGTTTTTCTTATCAATTCATCTTGTTTTTATGACAAAAATAAAAACGTCCAGCCAGAAAATGCTATTATGTAATTACCACGGTTATTGACCATATTTTATCACTACTTACATTTATCTGCTGTGTTATTATATACTTATATCATAACATAATATACTATCATTATATTAGATATGAAAACTAAAGAGACCGATTGTGTACTGCAACGGGGTTTTATGGTATTAAAAAAAACGGTCATGGTAGAGGATCCATCCCCTATGCTCCCCTCAAAGTGGAGTAGCCAAGAATTTCGTATGAGGAGGGGGACTAAAATCACATACTTATAAGTTATAACCTATGTAGATAATAAAAAATTTACTTAAAAGTGTCAAAAAGTATATTGGTTTAATGTTAGATATTATACAACCGAAAAAATATAGGTATATATTATATAAATTTCAAGATTTTATATATTATATAATACAAAATTAATATATATATTATAAAAATACATGAAAAGAAAATATGCCTAGAGTATTCGTGAAATGTTTATAAAGGTAACAACTAGTTTCGATTATAAGTTATCATCAGGTTAAAACCTGATAATATTAAAAAGATATGTTTAGGACGTCATACACCAAATTTTTAAGGGGTTTTGTATAGCCAATTTAAATGAATATCCAACAATTTGAATATATTTAACAATATTTTAAAATTAATTAAAAAATAGTTTTGGATATCATTTTTTATTGTTGTGTAAAAGCGATATTTGTTAAAAACATTATTCTTACCCAAAATTACGATTACTCGTTTCCTAGTAGTTTAAGAGCAAAAACACCTTTTATAAAATTGTAAGTTGACAACATTTTGGATTTAATGTCATATCGTTTTATCAATAAACTAAATATTTGTACTATAACATTCAAAAATCTTTTTTATTTTTGTTAGTTTTTTAAACGGCTGTAACTTTATTTTATAGGCATTATTTTATAAAAAAAGGATATGACACGCCCTCAAAAATATTGTTAAATTTTGATTATATAATAGGTGTTTCTATTTTCTTTTTATTCTACTGTGAAATGAATTATCGTTATTCTGCGTAGACATGTTTTTGCACTAGAAGTCGGAGGGTATCATATCTTAAGGAATTTGTATTACTGTGTTGATCCTCATGTTAGATTCTCTTATGCATGGTATTATGATACATAGAGTTGTAATTCGAATTTTTTTCATACTTATCATTTGGCCTGTCCTAATAAAATTGTCTAGTTTCGCTTATGATACTAAATGTATATTTGACACTAATAGTAATGTACTTATACTAAATCAAGCTATTCTAAATAAATATTATATTTTATAATACAGAGAATGTCACACTAAATCATATTTATTCTGTGATTAACTCTTTCGATCTAATTTTAAACATACTGAATAATATCACTAATATTAATAGTTATGCGTAGTACACCAAAGCTCTGCTTAGAATCTTTTTTTTCGAATGCAATGATTTACCTATCATTGCTTTTAAATGCAGTGCATCTACCAAGAGTATCCTATTCGATAAGAGAAGTACTTCTATCCATACCGACACCCGACGATTGAAGTGTACCTTTTTTTATAACTTAAAATAGAAAGTGTTGTTTTTTATGTACCTACCTAGTTTTATAAATAAAAATATTTTTAAACAATTTATATGTTGCAGTGGTGGATTTAACAATGGTTCCGATGACCATTTTATCCTCTGGCCAAGACCTTTATGTAATATGATACGGTTTAATACCTATTCTAAAATCATTGATATCATTTTTTTAAGTTAAAAAAATGAAGTATAAATAACTTTAAAAATAAAGTTAAGCTCATAATATACTTTAAATACGTTTTTTATTTTGTTCATAAATATTTATTTTTCAAGCAGAACCGGGCTTGTTCCCTTAAATCCACCACTGATTGGTGCCTACTGCCTATATAAATATTGTAAAAAGTTTTGAAGTACCTATTTTTTGAAATTTTCAAAACCCACTAAAATAAAATAATAATCTCGTGTTATCACTGATTGATATACATGTAAGGGAATAAAAATATTATATTTAACCAGTATCCTACCTTAATCTAAATCTGGTCAAAAACTCAGGTAATAATAATTTAAAAAAATAATGGTAATCAAATAATTAATCAGAAAATAATTTTCGGATATGAACTCTCAACAAAATTGAATTCGTTTACAAACCAAGAACCGGTAACTAATATTTAAGTTCGTAGATAATAATCTTATGCCTAGAGTATGCGCATAATGTATTTATATTAGATTACTTAATAAATAGTTTTGGCAGTTTTACGAGAGAATGTTTCGGCAAATCAACGAGTACAATTTGTATTATTTCAGTATAATATTGTATTACCTGATATCATTATACCAATGTGAAATATTTGGTGTTTATATTAATTAAACTAAAATAAATAATTCTAAAAAAGTTACATATATTTTTTTTTTTTTTATGGTGAAATTGTATTCATGAAAATCTTGTATAATCGGACCAGATTTGTAACGCTGTAATCTGTAGGTATATAGGTATTATTACTATATAGTATACCTACTATTAGATATAATGTTTGAATGTAGTCTGGTCATTAGTGTTGTAGTTGTAGTATGTAGTAAAGGTATACTTGTCTATGGTAGTTACGTTCCATATTGCAATTTAGAAAATCTAAAAACAAATTGTCTATGAAATATGAATAACTATAATTATTATTATTATTATATGTATTATGTTATATGATTTAAAATGTAAAATGGTAAAGCATTTTTATCGGTTTTTCCATGAGAAACGTGGAAAAACCACTTCTTATATCTATTATATTTATTTAATTCTCCAGTAGGTACTACGTTTTCTCTCGCGCCCGCGCCGGGCCGTGTATTCCTTTACCGATTTCCGACAATTTTCCCGTCGTTTTGGGATTTTCCCGATTTTCGTTCGTCCGTTTTTTTCGCGTTTTCCCCGAGCTTTGGAATCATGAAACAAAGATTTCCTGACGATCTCCGTTGATTGTGTCTATTTGTTCTGTACGAATACGCACGGCGATAACTTTTATCATTTATTGTAGTTTTGTTTTTCGTTTGTTTAAATTACTGTATGTACTGAATACCGATGTACTTATAATATTTAATTAAATTGTGCATAGCGCGACGACCGAGACACAATGCCCGTCAACGTGTCCGTATACGAACTTTTGTACATTCGAATATTTCCATCTGGCAAGTGGCGACAATGGTTGCATAAAAATATGAGAACAGTACCTATGTCTGGCCGATTAATTGAGTTATAATTGAATTAATATTGATATGTAGTTCAGTAGTTGTGACGTGTTTTACATTCTGAGTTCATATAAAAATCAGAGAACACCAAGTTCGATAAATTTTCGGATTAGGTGCCTATTTTGTCGGCAACATTTTAGGGGTGAAGGCGGCTATTTGTCTGGCTATCTGGCTATCTTCTAGAAAGGGAATGTCAATTTCCCCCGCAGTCGGAATATTTTTAAAATTAATTAATTTACAATATTATCTCTCAAAAACCGATTATTTGGTGTTTATATTAATTAAACTAAAATAAGTAATTCTAAAAAAGTTACATTTTATTTTGTGCAATTATATTGGTGATTATCTTGTACATATAATCCGGGCCAGTGGCAACGCTGTAATTTGCAGGTAGGTACTATGGTATACTATTATATTATTTTAATCTTGTTTGGTCATTAGTGTAGTGTGTTCTATTTTGAAATTTAGAAAATTTTAAAACATATTGTCTATATACAATTATTATTATTATTATTATATGTTATATGATTTTTTTCATATAGGTACCTATACATTTTACGTAACGTGTTATACACAGAAAACTTATATTTAAGTAGGTATTTAAAACTAGGTTATAATGTTGGTAGACCTCAAATGTAAAGTAAACTAAATTGAATTATTATAAGTAGTAGGTACCTGATTATTTTATATTTTGATGATTAATTTAGATATATTATGTTTTTTTTATACCATTTATGTCTAAATAAATAAAATTGATTTTTTATGAATAATATTATTATGATTTTACCCAATGAAATAATAATAATTCTATATAAAATATGATGTGTTTAGTATGTCTAATATAAAGTATCAGTCTTTATTTAATAATGTATGACATAAAAATCATTTTTATTCATATAAGTATAGTTGTAATAACGTTATTTTTATATTTTATATATTTTAGAAAAATTGTAGTTTATTGTAATTAATTTTCACTTGTAATTATTTAAATTTGTACTTTATAAATATGTAATAATTTATAATATTTCAATTATTAGGGCTTGAATTTGAAAAAAATATTTCGTGTTCGATTTCGATTTTATGTGTTTTAATCGGTATATGATATCGTTTTCGATATCGTTATCAAGTCTTGTTATAATATGTACATAAATTGACTTGATTTGATTGATGTTAAACTTGTAGTATAATTTATAATTGGTATTTTCGTTCAAACGACAAAGGCGAAAACAAGACAAGCGAAAACAAACATAAAATGAATATTTACATTTTTGAATTTAAATTTTACAATAAAAGTTGTTTATTTATATTTAATTGCAAGTAAAATTATATACAATGAAAAATTACATATACCTAGTGGCTATAGTTTATCTATATACCTAATATACAATTTTTATTCAAATTATAAAATTGATAAATTGATGGTTAATGGTACTTGTAATTTAAATTATGGCATATAAACATGTTTTGTATAATATAATGAAACACCCTTCTGGAATCGTTAGTAATATTCATTACTGGTTTTCCACCTGATCAAGTTTGATGGGTTGGTTATCCGTTAAAATAGAGTAAGGGTGAATTTGACATGAAATGAATTGAATTTTGTAGCAATTAATTAAGTTGACGAGCATATATATATATTTACTAACGTCAATCAAGTTGAAAATTGTGTCAAAATACATTTATGTATACCTAGTAATAAAAATATTAATTTAAATCTTTTAAATGTTCATTTTGATACTAAAATAATAATAATAAATACGTTTTATGTATATGATAATCATACAAATTATAAAATACTATAAGCTAAATATAAATAAATTTGTTTAGGAAATTTGATGTTACAATCGAAAATCTTGCGGGACAAAATTAATAATAATGTTCATTTTTATTAAAAATAGCCAGATAATTCCACCCCCTTCAACAAGCATACCATTTGTAATTCATTAATTTTAAAAAAACGGTTATCAGTTTTTACGCTTTTATTTTAATAGTTAATACAGGTATATAGGAATAAAAATAAGTTATATAATAAATTATAAAATAAGGAATATCATAAGATTTATGTTTGAGTATCTATAGGTTTTCTTATATGTATAATGCATATATATTTCTTTTATTATGATGTATTACAATAGTTGTCGATAAAGAATATTACGTAGGTATGTATTTTATTACCTATTACAACTATTCAATATTTTTTTCAAATTTATATTCTTTATGTAATGAAAATTTCATGATAAATTGTAAAATATAAAATGAAAATTGTTCTGTCTTGAAGTCTTGAAATTACTCGAGTACAGAAAACAAATGACTTTACATAAAATGTATCTATAATAAATAACGAGTTATTTTAATTGAGATGTATAAGTATAATTTTAAATTTAAGATTTTTAGAGAAGTGAGGGATATATTGGTTTTACAATGATTTATATTTATTTATTTTTTTATTTCCCTGAGTACTTTTTTGATCAGAAGACTTGAACCAATCATAACACGTGTATCCATTTTAAAGTAGAACATTTTATATGGAAGGTACTTTAACGAGGTTATTTTTAAAATTTTTTGATCTTTACGGTAAATCTGTACGGTAGTTTATAAAACTACCGAAAAATAGTAGTTAAAATTGTTATTTATTTGTAATTCTAAAAAAATGGTCAGTAATAGTTATGCATTACATTGAGTTCCGATAAAAATTGTTTTATCAAAATAATTAATTTATAATTTCTTTCAAATTTATTAAATTCACCAACAGTATACTATTATTGACAAGTGAAGTGATTTTACTTTGGACTCCCTAATGACTGGCTATTTAAAGTATTAATACATGTGTATTAAAACATGATCATATGTCAAACTCATAATTTTGTTGGAAAACTGATTATTATTTTTTTATTTAATTATAATTTATAGTCTATAATGAATCAATTACTATCCATATATTGTATTCATACTACATTTAGATTTATCGATTATATAGGTCGTTATTAGAATAAATATAAAAAAAAAGTGGCAAGTAGGGGGTGGAAGCACTTCGCTCTTCGAGTGGATATATTGAATTTGAAATTGTTGATAAATCATTGTATTCTGTAAAACTATTTTGAGCGGACCTTAGTGTAATATTATACATAAATATAATTTTTTTTAAAATTTTATGACGTTATATATCACTTTAGTAATAAAAATAGTATATTTGTTATACATATATCATATCGTATAGGTATAGTTAATTGTCATTTTAAATATATAAAAATTTCCCTTTTATAAAAGATAGGTTTTCTTTACGCTTAAGAAAACTATTGTGAAAATCAAAAAATGAAGTCTGCAAAGTACCGTCTAGAACGAATTTACTTAACTAAACCGTGGTTTATGTGGATCGTGGTGGTCGGTCTAATGTTTTAATGTTAGGCGATGAGTCGTTGTTTACACGTGCAGATAATAGTATCATAATTCATAAACAATATAATTTCAAGTACCTACCTGAAATCCTGGCGCAATGGTTTTTGACGTTTCACGAAAGTGAAATTTTTACGACCGAAACGAATGAAAAAAATAATAATAAAAAACAAGGTAAAAAACCTCTCGAATCATCAGTGTGTCTTCATAAAACGTGACCCTATGATATTCTAGTATATTATATATATGTGTATAATATATATTATATATATGTATATAATATATATTATATAGGAGGTATATTATTATACTTGTATATAATATAATATTTATGAATTATATAATAATAAAGTACACATGTTAGAACATAGCTATGCTCAGCATCCTGTAGGAAGTACGAATCACCTGTTGACGAGTCGCGCTGAACTGTATACAACACTAACTAACAACATATACAATAGGTACCATATCATATATAATATACGAAAATTATTTTATCACGAGTTTGATCGATGGTCTCTCATAGACTTATAATATATAATAATAATATTATAAGTCTATGTGGTCTCTTGATATGTATTCGGGAAATCAAGAGATAACATTATGCACAGACATGCGTATACCAAAGGACAATGGACGGAATATTGAAATGATTTCATTGGGATAAAAGTTCAAAAATGTTTTATTAAAAAATCGGTTAGGTCGCAGTCGCAAAGCTTGCATCAAGGGCGTTTTAAAACTATACAAAAACTATAATATTGTGTCTAATTGTACTAATAAAACTACATCTTGGAACATAATATAATATACGGTAAATCTTTTAAATTTAGATCTTCATCTACATTTACACACATCATAAGCGGTTGATATTATTTTCTTTTAGGGAGACGCATACATATTTTTGATAGATACTATATAGATAATACATTGCGTATAACTGTGTAAATTGACGTAAGCCCGGAATTACTATTTCACTCGGGGGAAAAATTAAAATATAAAACGTGTTAGGTTGTCGTACCTACACCTGTAGATGGAGTTCTCGTCATACCATGTGCGGGTGGAAACCAGGAAATTCGTGCTATAAGAGGGCGCGAATAGATCGCCGAAGGTTGGGCACACGCCCTCGTCGTCGCCGTCGCATTCCCGTCAAGTCTCTTTATGTGTTTTTATTATAATATACTGTGATGACGATCAACGAAACCGGTTAAATCACACACATAAATATACAGTACGACGATCGTGACATATTGTTTATACCGCGGGAATACGTATTAATCATTATACATAATATTATATATTATAATAGTAGTAGTAATACTAAAAAAAAAAAAAATAATAATAATAATAATACAAATATTATATTACGATAGGGAGACTTCCGGATTTTTGATATTGTTTGACTTTGACCTTTATACCGGGGATTTTATTGCAAATAAAAAAAAAATTGAATCATTAGTACCTACCTACATTATACTGTGATTTTTGCCGCGTCGATTATATTATACCTCCTACAACAGGAAGCGTAGGTGGACGCATTATAATATTATGTATACAGCCGCCGCAGGGTTATCGCGCGCACGCAACTCGTCAGATAGGTCAGGTATCTCTACTTTTTATGTCTATTCGGTATCTGAATATTATGCGTATGCCACTGACGTATTCGGTTAGCTATCGAAAAGTGTTAGGACGATCTTAATATTTAAATAGAAATCGAAAATTTATCGAAAATTATATAGGTACGTTGTTTTTATAATAATTCGTACACACACCGGGACTGCATATTCATTTACGGTTTCAGGCCATATAGGCAACCGACTAGAAAACGTATCGTCTAAAACAATTTATGCATGGTGTTACATAAAATATACACAATGTGAAAATTGGCAAATTTATAAATATTATAATTGTGTATGTAATTATTACGTTAAGTTTTTCTCGAACTGACAACAATAACCTAACACCTCATTGATAATAACCTGTTCAGTTAACCAGAAGAAATGTTTCATCTATGTTATGAAGTAAAATTCTTATTAGTATATATCGATAAAAAATCAATATAGATCTTAATGGAAAGTAATTCAGTTAATTAAAGTAAATTATAATAACATATGCTATCAACTATTATAGTATTTATTTACATATATACCTATATACATATATGATCTACAATCGCAAGCCATTCAATAAACAAATATTTAGCATGGCAATAATTTCATTATAATTTAAATTATTCAACACGTACGTATTTCTACACACAAAATAAAATCCAAATTTAAATATTAAATTATAGATAGGTACGGGTAAAACGATTAAAAATCTATTTCATAAATGAATTACACATAAGAAATTCAATAGGTATTCAAATACTGTATGTACAAGTTATAATTTTAGGTGCTGTATACAATGTTGTTCGAAAGACGAAAATTAATATTAAAACATTTTGTATACAATTGTTTGGTAATTATATACCTAGGCTATATATAATATATACGGTTTGCAGGTAATTTGTATTTTTAATTGAAACTGACTGAAAATATTTACAAGTCTAACACCGTGTCTTCAAACACGGGTCTGTGCCTAAAACATTATTGCATAATATCATCGCCGTTTTAGACGACATTTAAGATTTAATATATTTTTAATTATTACACATGTGAACATAACTATCTATAAGTTTACGCATATAAATAACACGTACCGTAGCTTGTCATTAAAAAAAAAAAAATGGTTACTGTCACATTGCGTAATGTTTATTCTTTATAGTTTATAATATACACATTATTAGAATGTATTCATCTGTACGTGTATAACTTATACAATGGTGGTCGACGCTGTACTATACTATCGACCGATAGTATATGTTTACAAAATAGATATATCTTGTCGTTATGGTTGGGATTGGATGGGATGAATTACTATATGGGAACCTATGCAACCGATTTTTGATAAAAAGAGATTTAACAACATACCTATACTATACTTTAAAGACTCAGGGCTTAAAACCGGTAGGTAATCGATTTTTCCCAATAACTGGTAAAAACACATTTTTTGAGACATATTATATAATAATATGTATAATAAATATATAATAAATAAATAAACACATTTTTCGATTATCGGTTACCGATAATCGAAAACTATATATGTACTATATATATTGGGTTTTAAAATATATCGGTAATCGTTTTATAAGATTATGGGTAATTTTAATAGAACTGATTATTATCTACGTCAAAAGTAACAATAAAAACCGCTTATCCTTTTCCAAAAATGTAGAATACAAAAAAAAAAATTAGTCAGTAGGGGGTGGAAGTATTTTTCTCATGTAGGGTGGATAGGTACTATTGTGGTAAATTTATAGAATTTTGAAGCAATGGTGTAAATCATTTCTTTTAATAAAAGGATTCTGAGAGGAGCTCATATAATATATATTGCAGTTAAAAATTCCAAAATTATATAACGTCACCAATCACCATAGTGCTATAGTAAATATTTGGTGAACATTTCAAGTTTCTGGTATTTTAATTTTTAAAATTAAATTAAAAATTAAATACATTTTTTAATTTAGGTTTTTTTTTTGTAGTTATACATATTATACATAGTCTGTAACTATGACTAGTTTATTTGTTATTTTCTTATTTGTATTTTTTTTTTATTTCCGTTAAAAAGTTAGTTTTTCGCTAGGCTTTTGAAAACTACTTAGGAAATAAAAAAATGAACTCTATAAAGTATACAAAATAAAACGAATTTCCTATTAAAAACCTCTATATCAGAAAACTCTTACTTTAATATTTTTGTTCAAAAAACAAACAAACAAAAGAAAAAAAAAATCTATTATTGTAAAACTTATATATTTATCTTTACGCTCAGAATGTAAAATTTAATATCTATGTTTTCTCTATCTTCATTTAGTAGGTACTTGGAATATATATTTAGAATGATTTAATCTTTAATTTTTATTATATTTACTATATTCTATACTTGGTACTATATTAACACATTATTATTTACCAGTTTATTAGTTAGACAATTTTCCTTTTTTACTAAATACTTTCTCAGATAGTCTCAGATGCACGGTGACTTAATATGTACCATGAAAAAATTAACTATATAACGATATTATAGAAAAGCTTTTGCGCATGTGCAATGTGCATTGATAAGAAAATTACCAAATGATAAATCTCACGGATATTTCGGAACCCGAGGTTGGAGACCAAAAATCTAGACGGGTAATCTTAAATTACTAAAGTAAAAGTACTTAATAATATACATCCCTAAAAACAGAGTATTAAACTCTGCACTATGCGTCCTTAATATTCTTAACAATTTATTATAGGTATTATTTATTTTATATATTATTAAGACTAGTTGGAAAAATATCGTTGTATGAATTATTTTCGATCTACGGACCTATTCAACTTGATTTTTTGTAACTTCTGCGATCAAATGCACGTCGCACAAGGATCGGGGCTTCGGGTAATCCATCGTCTGTCAATTAAACAGAAGCTATAATTTATAACGCCAGTGTATTTATATATTACCTATATAATAATATATATTATTATTGTTGTCGATCGTGTCGTCGCGATTCGTTTACAACGATTATTTTGAATCGTCCGCAATCTGATAGATAGGTACGTACCTATATTATAATAATATGCCGACGGATTCTAGACCGTGACCCATTTGCATTGTTTTCGCGACGACTCTTCTAAGACACAAATATGCGCTGTCGCAAAAAAAAGAAAAAACACATATCGTGTACTCAGGCTTAGGCAGCATTATAGACAGTAATCTGATGACGAGTCACATATTATATATAGTTTAGATTGGGTGGCAATAACTAGGTCTGTCGGCACGTATTTCGCGCGACTTTTCGCCCGTTAAGCAGACCGGCGTGCTATGTGGAACGAGGTTTCGCGTCCATGTTCATATATTATTATGTATATAATATAATATTATTATGTATAGGTATTGTATTATAGGCATTGTACAGGTGGTGGGCACGTGCTCAATATACAATATTATGTAGAGTATAATATTCGCAAGACCCGGCGGCGGATCATGGTCGTCGGACGTGGGACGACTGCCGATTGTGTGTCTTCTTGAGCTCGTTTTCGATTACTGAATATTATATTATATATATATATATAATATATTAATTTATCGAATGTCATCATTAGTATCGAAAAGTAGCTGTATTCAAAACTATATCAAAGAGGTAGATGTTAATTTTGGAAATTATCCATAAGGCATTGTACACAAAACGGTATTTTGGAGGTGCCATCTAGAAGCAACATTTTCCAACTGTATACAGAGTAAAAACTTCTATTTCACACTTACTATACCTGAAAAAAGTGTATTATAGTTATATAGTTATACCGGCTTATTAAAAATTTTCAGTATAGTTTTCCTTTATACTTAATAGAAAATTACTACCTATATTAGAAAATATAAAAATGACCTTTCGATATAGTACCTACCGATTAGAATGAACTTGATATCAGCAAAGCCGGATTAAGAAAAAATACGCCTAACGCTATGGTTTTATCGGCGCCAAAGTACCCTACATTTTCTAAATTTTCCCCCAGGCAATCCTCTTTTTTTTTTAAAACATGTGTAGGTATACACTAAAGTGGTTAAATTGGAATAAAAATAAGGACGGACTCTGGGCTTAGGGAAAAATTAGCGCTCCGGGGCATATTAGAGAAAATGGCTTAAGTTTCTCAACCAGGAGAAATTTTTAAAACATTTTTAGATTATTATATAACATGCATTGAAAAAAATTTTTTTTTTATATCAATGTTGGGTTACATAATTTCAAAGAAAGCATAGTTAAAGCATTCTTCTTTCAAAAGAATTGAACATTTATTTCTTTTAAATTAATTATCGATAAGTTGTAGTTGTAGACCCAAATGAAGTTTTCATATAATTTTTCAACAAATTTTTTTTAAATTACTGTAAAGTGGTAAGTTTTGAAAATTGTATCTTGTAAATTACACGTCAATACGTCAATTTATCAGTACTATTGTAAATAATGTGTACATTTCAAGTCTCTGACATTATTACTTTCTGATTTATTACAACTTTTGGTATAGATTTCCTAGTCACTTAAGAAAAATATTTAATGTGAAAATCGAAAATTGACTTCTTTAAAGTATTTGAAAGTTTATACGCCCATTGAACTCTTTTAAACTAAACTAGAATGTAAATAAAATCAACTATATGAAATTGGAAAATCTAAAACATATTAATCAGTGGTAGAAGTAGAACTCAAATCGCCATTCCACTAATAAAATTAAATGTAAATAATTACCTAATAACAGAAATTTATCGGTGTCGCATTGATTTCGCCAAAATTTCACCATCATTTCATTTTAGGCTTTCGTTATACATGGATAATAAAGATTATTTATTATCATAGATAATAAATAATATTTATTATCCATGATATCTATATGATTTAATAAGATCAACTATTAAACAGTTTATATCGTGATTTTTAACTAAAACTTATTATGGAAAAAAAAACATTCGTTTTCGTAATTTCATTATTTTTTCAAAGAAAAATTTACATTTTTAAAAAATGTTAAATAAAATTAAAACAGACCCTACGTTTCTTCATAAATAAATGAAGGGATATGTTGTTAAACATGAAAAATATGAAGAATAGTCCCGCCTCTCTGAGTCCTTTCCCAAATCCACCACTCTACTCAACCGTGTATTACATATAACATATGAGTTATGACCTACCATATTATATTACCCAGTACCTACATTACAAATAAGTCCGCATGAAAATTTACAAACTAATTATTTATCTATACAAATAATAGTAAGACATACATTGTAACAATAATAATAAGTCGATAAAAGTTAGATATGATTAGACAAAGGCCAAAAATAAAATCAGTGAAACTCTAAAGACCAACCTAAAAATACCATTAAACGATGACTTGAATTCAATATTTTGATCGCCATATATTACAATTAATTTGTGTATTAATCGCTTTACTATATAGAGTATGCAGATATTGATAATAATAATTGTTAACACGCAATAAAAAATATTGGGAATGATAGAAATCAGATGTAGGTATTGATAAACATGGAACAATATAGGAACTCAACATGTTATTGGTAACTAAATTGGCCTAAATTATATTATAATCAAATAATAATTAGTAAGAAAACTTTCTCAACCGTAATTTCACCCGATGGTTATAATCGTGCATCCAATAAATGGTTAACAATTTTTCTAAATAAAAAAAAATGTTTGATGTTTTCAATATTTGATAGAGATATGATAAATTATAAAATTAGGAAAAAATTCAAAAAGCATTTAGCATCCATGGCATTTTGGCGCTCTAGGTAATTGTTTCTTATTCGATTATTTTTACAAGAAAAAGCTCAGAATCTAGAAATGAAAACTTGAATGTTGAGATATAGTTTATTAAACTATAATACACAGAGTTTTTAAAATAGATACATATATAATTCTTTGTAAATACTAAACAAAACAGTTAATTTTCATTTTATTTTTTTCAAAGTAGAATATCTTTTTGAAATTATCGAACTGACAGTTTATTATTTATATAGGTACTTATTTATTTAGGTTTAAAGTTAAAATAGGAGTCCTCTATATAAAAATAAATAAGGAGGAGATATAATTTATTCATAATATTTATATATATACATTTAGGATTGGAAAAATGTACATTTATGTAATTGTGATATTATTTACTTCAAATTATATTATATGCAAAACAATACAAAAATAATTTATACAAATTACTATGTTTGATAAATAACTATAGTGGTTAAAACCAGTTTTTTTTTATTAAAGGGTTAAATCTAAATTCATTATAAATGATACTTATATTTATCTATAATGTATTATACATTGTACCTATTATTACTAATGATTTATAAAATGATTCATTAGGTATAGACAAAGCATTTTTGAAACCTTTAGAGGAGCAATTGACCTTCTTATTTACTGAAACTTGCACCCTGTTAAAATATGACTTGTGGTTTTGGATTCATGAAATATCTGTTTTATCTACGGTTCCGGGTACACCCACCACGAAGTTTGAGGGCGGACGATGCATTATTTCATATTTGCATCACATTTTGGAACAATGGAACACGTTACGTATCTATACGAAAAATAATGAACAGAATATTATGATAATTATTATTCACTCGCTTTATTGTTATGAGATTTTATGGAAACGAATGAGTGGTTAATTTACAAATTTATTATTAGGTTAACTGAGTTTGTTGATCGTGCAAATTAAGTAAATTATATAACATATTTCTATACTCGTTGAGAAATTTTACAAATGTGAAGAAATTAATAAGTAATAATGTTATTGTATGCTTATTATAATGTATCTATTATCGTTTAAATTTGGAGCAGTGTGATATTTGTAAGTTTAGGAAAGAACTTAAAAAAGAGATATAAACAAATTTAATAGATGATTTAAAAATAAAATTTTTTTAACAGTAGTTAGGTATTTTTACATATAATAAAATAATACGAGATAAAGATAATGTTTGTATTCGCACAGAATAAGTAACCTTTTTTACGGTCGAAGAAGAGTTTAAATTTGTAATCGATGGTGTATGGATGCGCAGTAATTCTAGAAGCGTGATGTTTAGTTTATATATTATATAGTAGATATACAAATACATAATATGCACTATAACAATGCAAATTGAATCCGATTTCTACCAATGAAAACGAATTTAAAGTAAAAGTAAGAGTCTTTCGGTTTGTTATGCATAAATCGTGAACAAATTGAGGGTGAGAGGTCGTATAACAAACGCACAGGACTATTCGTCTAATTATTATTAAGAAGAGATTTCACCGGTACATACGCGTAAAAGTATTCGCAATTTAACAATAAAATTGGTGGATTATTGGTGTAGTTAACATTTAGAGGCCCTTCGAAATTCGAATGAAGTACGGAAATGCTGGCCAAAGACAAATTTCAAGGCGGTTCAGTGGTAGACCATTCGCCAGATCAGCGGGAAACTCGGATTCGACTCTACGTGCAGTCGCTGAACTATATTGATTGGTTTTCCGGTCTACAACAGCAGTATATAATAATAATAGCTGGCGCCTATATAATATTTACAAATAATGACCCGACGTGCCGATTTTAGTTGTTCGAATGAGTTCAATTAGTATATAATATCTAATATAATAATAAAAAATAACATACGATGTCTTCGAAGATTTCAGCTAAAATGGATTGATATTTACTATAGTCTATTACTTTTTAACAGAATTATTTCATAAGATTATCTAATTCGAATATTTAAAGTTATGCATGGACACGTTATAGCTATATACGTCATAGCTATATATACGAGTATACGACTATAATAGTCATTAATATAATATTATAAAAGATGAATTTATTGATAATAATATTTTTATTAATATTCGATATTATAAATTATATAGATACATAATCTGATAAAAATTGTTTAGTGGGTACCTACTCAATAAATTGAAAATACCGGTATACGTACCAGGTCACCACCAGTCGTTAAAGTATTGAATTGATTTTTAATAGATCGCGTTGATTAAAAATAAAAACATACATATAAATTATATGTATAAATTAAGATGAAAATAATAATAATAATAATAATAATAATAACAGAAATATAATAACATAATAACATATAGGTAAGCGTAAAGGTTAGGTAGTTAAAGTGTTTAAGAAATGGTAAATACCGAACATCGATTATACGGTTGTCTCACATTTCATCACGTCCTCAGGTTTTTTTTTCATCTAATGATGTTAACCAATAAAATCGTTTGTTTTTATATTCGCTTTATCTACAATTCCATTTTCGCTTCAGGTCAAACTTTCTTACTAAATGGTGTTTTGCACTTAAGTCTTTAGACAGAGTACACTACTGTTATTAGTGACAATCAAATATCATTAGTACATTTTGCAAAATGTAAAAAATAAAAATAATAATAAGCGTTGGTGCCAACGAAAGAGAGCAAAATTATTAAAATAATTATAGAAAGTATAATTACTATGTAGTAAAATAAAAGAGAATCGTACTTTTTAATCAAATTCAAAAAATTTTTCTGCAATAAAAACAATTATACATTGCTCGTTTATTACGTGAACTTTGACAAATATTATGCAATGTAACTGCCATATAGGTATACTCGAAGTGAATAAATTAAATGCGTATTGTATTTTATTATCTTCTAAATCTAAATACCTACTTAAGTATCGTTTGAATATGTTATTTATAAATTTATTAATATATATATATATATATATATATACAATTATATTACTATCAAACATAGGCGTGCACAAGGGTGCAGCAAATGGTGCTTTTGCTGCACCTGAAAATTATTGTGGGCCGAAAAAATGTATTTAATGGGTCTAATGTAGTAAAAAAAAACATTTATCTCAAATAAATACTCAAATTCGTTTCGTATTTGTTCTTAAAACATTTTATAGATGTTATTTTATCGGAAATAATAAATTACAATTTTCCTTCCATCCACAACCTATCAAAATTGACCTTTTAAAAATAAAATAAAATATTGAGTTTTGAGGTACATTCTTATGTTTAAGAACTGAAATTTACGATTCTGTATTATTATGCCACTACAGTTAAAAATATATTGGGCCGTTATGCTATAAATAACGGTTATATAGGTTATAGAGATAGTTAGAATTTTCGTTGCATTTGATATAAAATCTTGGGCAGTGCGTACGAATAAAATAATAATTTAAATATGACTATTTGTTGTTTATAAGTTTTGATATGTATTATAATTTATAATTTAAAATTCCGTAAGATTTGATTTTTACCTATTGGTAAATAATTTCATACGAATGGTAAAATTGTTAAAATTGTTTAACATTCTTTCTAATTCTGCAGTACACAAAACTACAAAAGTATTATAATTATAATGTAATATTAAAAATAATTAATAGTATCAATTTCCAAGTTTAATAGCTGTCCGTGGAAATTACGCAAATGGTACTATATATTTATATATATATATATATATGATGATAAACTTATCATTATATTTTTTTAAATTATCATTTATGGTTTTTAATATATCGTATTGATAATATACCAGCTACTAAATTGATTTATATAAAACTAATGCTAATGCTGTGTTAAATATATAAGTATAAGCTCACGGAAAAAAAAAATTAAATTAAAATCTTGAACAGATTGTGTTTTTTTTTAAATTATTTATAATATAATATATATTATATAAGTACTCTGATAATTGATTTTATAATCTATACCCATAACAAAAAATATCCAATTCCTATGCAACTTGCTATCAGTACCTATAATATTGTAATTTGTAATTTGGTGGTCGAGTGACTTACAATTTACAGTTTACATATAATATAATATAATAATATATTTTTGAGCTTTTCTAATATAATATAAATTATTACTAATTATATTAAATACTATAGACAAACACTATGGAGCAAGTTAATTAATATTTTTAACTTATAAAAGTAAGTTAATGTAGGTATTCTGTTATAAAAAGTTTAAAGTATTATTTTTGGTTAACTTAATTCAGTTAGTAGTGGATAAAAAGACTTAATTCAGTTAGAAAATTAGAATAAACTCAATTAAGTTAAATAATAATTTAAAAAATGAATATACCTTTGTAATGTTAAACAACATTAAAATTAACTTAATCATGGGTCTGTGAATAAAAAGGTAAAAATTGAAAAATTATTTATTTTAGGAAAACTTTTTATTGTTATATTAAAAATTGATTAAAAATATGTTGCTTATAGGTACGAAATTTAATTAAATATAACTTAACTTTGACATTTCAAGTTTATAATGCACAGTCTTGGGAATATAATATATATACGTTTCGGCTATGACCTGACACCTATATGTCTAAACGTTTCCCATGTGAGTTTTCAACAGGTTTCAGTGTCCGCTATGTGGTTTAAACACGCAGACAATCAATTTTGTGCTAAATATTTTTTTAACGCATATGATCGAGTACGTAGTCGAAAACTCATATAAAGTCGGTTATTATCAACGTGTTGCATAATATCTATACGGCTTAAAATACACTGCGGACAAATTGGCATGTATCGTGTGGATATCGTATCATTATCGTGTATACATAATATTATACGCACGGCATAATATAATATCTCGTGTAGTTGTGTACATTTATAATAATAATATCTAATGTATGATATGTGATTGTCTGTTGCGTGTATCTAGTTCATTTCACAGTGTAGGGTTTGCGATTTTGATCGATCGAAGGTCGATTTTATAGAATGGAATTTAAATGATTCCGGTGTGAAATATCCGATATTATTGGCAATCGATTTTCGAGAGACGGTATCGTACTAGTATATTGAAAACTATAAAATCCAGAATGTTTATGTGATGTGTAATGTACAACGTCGTGTACCTCCAAAGGGATGCTCAAGAGCATTTAAGATGCTTCCTAGCAACTCCTCCACTTTTAAAATATGACCTAATATTTTAACTAAATATCCTTCATATTTTTTCACTAATCTAACCTATGGAAGTTTGATTTTTAAATCTATATAAAAATTATTTGGTTTTAATGTTTGTTCACTCTTGAATTAAAAAATATTCACGATATAATATTTTATATATTTTACAGTTTGTATTTTTATTTTGTAAAATTGTATAGAATTATAGCATTTAACAGGACGTAACACCTAAATTTATCGAACCTTAAAATGGTCTCCGTATTTTCATAAATTAACGGTGTTAAACTAGTTTGATTTTAATTTTAAAAACAGTTTTGAGTTTCTTATGATGTATTTTGTGTTTTCACCAGATACATTTTTTAAACAGTTTTTTTTTTAATAAATGACGGCTGATTGTAAAAAATATTTTTCTATTAATTTAAAGTCTTCATAAAAAGCTGTATATTAATTTATGTTTAATTCTATCAGACGAAAACACAGTTTACCTTCTCGTCTTTAATTTTGCTCAGATGAATTGTTTATCTAAACTTATTTAGAATGCCACAATTATAAAAATTCGCAAGCATGTTTATTACATTATTATTATTTAATTATTTGATTGGCATGTAATTATACAACAATAAAAAACAGTACTGACACATGCAGGACTATTTCTAAATTTATTTTAAAATTAATTTATATATTTTTCATATGGAAGATTTTCATTTTTAAACAAATTTCACAAACATTACTTATACGAAACTCCTTAAAAAGCGGGTGTTTTGCGTCCTCTTAATGTGTATCTATGTTGGTTGTGTTTGATTTCGATTAATGGAATAGCTACCTATATTATAAATAGACGGAGCGTGATAAAATCAGTCCTGTAGTAAAAATTGTCTTAAAAGGTTCATGGCATGGGAGGTAACTATTAGAAAATGATTATTATCATTTAATTTTATACAAATACGTATTGCAATTAAAATATTTAATTTTAAAATAGATTCAATTGAGTCTAGAGTTTAAAAGTTCCTAAACAGAATTTTATAATGAAATTGATGCAAATATTTTGTATTTACAGGGAATAATATACAGTATTAGACATATGTATCTAATACTGTCATATATGTATTTATACACTCTTAGACACTAGCAGTTATGAAACTTTAATTACAATAATATTATTGTATATTTCTGAAGTTCATAAGAAACTAGTACGTTGAAGCTTTATGGGTTGTCAGATTATTGCATTCTTCATAATAATATTAATAATATTTGTATACTATAGTTATAATACTTGTAGATACGTAAAAATTCACATTGACTAGGTAGGTTTTGAGTACCTAATATTGCAGTAATAATAATTTTATATTGTGTGAGATAATCTCATTTACTCAGGTCTGTGACGTCATAATTATTGTATTGTGTTACTACTCACTAGGCTCTATAGGTACTGTTATATTTTGTAAGATGAAAATAAATTAAATATTCATTTTTATGTAATGCGTAAGTACTACTTACATCTCTATATAACTGGTTTTGTTTTCTATGAAAAAATTAAAATATTTTCTTTAATAATTTAAAAAGAATCATTAAACTTATTATTAATAAGATAGAGAACTAAACTAAAATACTAAATTAGAAATGTATACTAAAAGTAAAAATTAAATCGTATATAATGTTCTTTAAAAAATTATAAATCATTTTTATTTCTTCCCAAAAATCGGAAGTGTTTCATAAAAAGAGTATTTAAAAAAAACTAGTCCTTACTTAGTACTTACTTACATTTATCTAAAAAATATAAGTATGATTTTATCACTTTTTTGTCTTTTATATGTATACTTTTGTATTTAAAATATTTCCAATAGTAGAAAAAATATGTTTTATTTATTATTTGTATGTATTTTTAATTTATTAAGAGATTTATACTTAAAATGTACAAATGCACATAAATATAATGTACTATATTATTTTTTTTGTATATTTGGTTTAAGAAGAACACCATTATGAATATTAAAATACGAGTATAAATTAATGAATATAATTGCCCGAGTTACGATTTTTATAATTATGTTAAAATTTAAATAATACATTTATGTGATATTTTGACATATTATTATGTTTGAAAATAACAATTATTTAAAAATGTTATTACAAAATGTATGATAAATCAAATGGTCGTGGAGGTATAACTATATGCATCATGATATAAGTTAATACTACTTTCTCAAAGAATCCATAAAAAAATTAATTAAAAAAGTTAAAAATTTTTTATTCAAGTCCACGCGTATTTGCACATCACCCATTTGTAGTTTTACACTTTAATTCAAGCTTATTGTTTTAAATTAAAAAAATCCGATGAATGTACCTATTGTGTGTATACCTATTACAATTAATAACCATGTTATTATTACTGATGTAATAACTCCCGATTATTTTTTTGTTCACAATGCATCAAGTCCAGATTATGCATGGCTCTCCTCTTTAAACTTTGCCATGAACGACGAACATTTGGGAATAAAAAAGATGATATACCAGAAGTTGATTGATAGGTTAGGTACCGTGCACAACAGGGATTGATGTAAATGAAAAAAAAAATACGAATCTGCTAATGTATTCTTTTTAGACTATGCGGTGGTTGCAAAAAAAAACGATCAATGTGATATGAGGCTAATGCATAACTCGTTAATATCGTTTAGTTTTCAAGCAATTTAATGTAGTTTAGCCAACACTGGTCCAGCTTACGGCGAGTGGTGTGAGGAATCTCTAAAAATATTTGAATCGCTGACTGCTGGCAAAATGTTGTTTGCGCAAGTCATTTACAAGTCTGATGGTGTACAGTTTATTAATTTTCCAGCATTCGACGGCTTAGTGACTCTTTCTATCAGTGATAAATTAATAAACCATGCAGGATTTGCCATCTATGCTCCCCTGAATAGTGTATTCCGAAATGAAACGGTCCAAGAACGATTCAAATAGAATTAATACATGCTCTCTTGCATAGGTTACATTCTCATTTGTTTTTAAAGTTGACATTGTATTTTCCCGACTGTTATTGCGTTTATTTTATTACTATTTTCTTCCATTTATGACTTAATAATTATAATTTTTTTTTTTTTACTTTCATCGTAACCTATCAGGTATATATATTTTTAATTAATCGTACTAATTTTCCACACAAATTGGTACCTATTTTTTATATGAAATGAAAAACTGTATTTTGATTTATTGATCTTGATTTAGTTTACTTTTGGCAATGATTTAATAATTAATTCTTTCTTTGGTACAAATACCAAATTTTATAAACAAATATATCGTTTATTAAATTATAACTCATTTTTGTTTAAAATACCATTTGTTACAATTTGAAACACTTCTCTGTTTTTACATAATGTTTTAACATGCGTATGAAACAGCGATGCAGAATTTAAGAAAAAAAAACAATTAATAGCATTACTGTAGTTTTATATTTAAGTACAAATATGAAGAAATATGTGTTCTATTTTAAAAATATTTATACGTTATTATTAGGTAAAAACTAATAACTACCACCTATATATTATTATTGATTAATTTAATTGGAAATATAAATTTAATTACTGTACTAATATACCTAATTAAAATAAATAGTTTATTCATCTATTCTTATTTATATTTAAAATTATTATAATTTATTCATAAAATTTTCCTGTAAAAACAGAAATTTTCTGGAAACTATATAGGTAAAACTATACATGAAATGAACAACAAAAGAATCTATCGTTCTATTGTGTGTTTTCAAAGCATTTTAGATATTGTCAATAGTTTTTTTTAAGCGTAAAGGACTTTTTATAATTGAAATATTTAATAAAAATAGGGAAAATATGAAAACAACAATTAAAGTTTAGTGTTCATGACTCATGGTTAAGCGCCTATTTTTTTTTTTATATCGAACTTCGTTCGGAATTGTCTTTCAAATACACTGATTTATCTTTGGTTTCAAATTAAAAAAAAATAATAATATACTATCGTATCCGAGGACTATAGAAATGTTTTCTTAAGATATCTAAGTAAAACCAATATTTAGAATGAAGATATGTAGACAAAAAAAAAAATTTTTTTACTGTGTTCATACTTAATGTACATTTACGATTGAAGTTTAGGCTCCATTAAAGGTCATAATTTTATATAAATTGTACCTAATTAAGATAAGGTACATTGGTACCATTTCATTTTCCCACATAACATTGAAAATACTTATATTTATATTTATTTTTATTATAGTTATCTACCTTTAATACAGGCTGGTATTCGATATTGGATACAGAATTATTTACAGATTCGGAGTCTGTTTGTTCTTTCTCACAAGAAGATTTATTAACTTTTTCATGTTTATTCGATAAATCAAAACAAAAATGGGTAGGTATTGGTTTGTGAAAACCAGATATTTTTTTATTACTAAACGAAGCAAAAGTATCCATATAAATACATTTAAATATAATAATAATTAAACATTAGTAGGGGACTTGCAAATTTTTTAGGGGTGCTAAGCCCCCTCAAGTTTCCCTAGATTTTCACTAATGGGGCATGTGTTTGAAATTTCAGAATTAGGAAGATGCCACATCAATGATTTTCAGTGATAAAAAATGCCCACAAAAAACAAACGAAATTACCTCTTTAAGTGATTTTAAAAGTGATCTATATGTTAAAATGTATAGAAAACAATATTTGAAGACGATATTATTGGGGTCTTATAAAATATTCACTCGTAAAAAGTTACAGCGATTTAAAAACGAAAGAAAAAGGTTTTCTGTATATTTGATATTATTGTGTGATTATGCTAAGAAGTGAATTAGAGAAGAAGGTAAAAAGTTAATGATTTCATCTCCGAAATGTATTTTAAATATTTTATTATAACTCTAAAACTATTTTAAAATGGCATCTTATTTATTTTTTGTAAACATGTTTTTAATTAAATGTTGTGATTACATAACAATAAAAAGTAGTACGTTGAATACGAGGCTATTATAAATTACTTTAAAATGTATTTAAACATTTTTTTTTTATTTTCATTGAATTGTTAAATTTTTGTTTAACTTAAAATGTCTTAAAAGTTGTCTATATTGAACTTCTTCTTAAAAACGACGGGGGTCCTCTTAAATTTATCCTAAACGGAGTCAGAAAATTCTCTTTATGTATCTATACTAAAGCTGTACCTCTTCGGTCCACGATTAGAAAAACAGTTCGATAAGCAAAAAATATTAAAATACCACATTAATCGATTGTCTCCGAAAATAACATAATCACAATAGTACACAGATTTTTATATTACACTGGATAAGGTACTCATAGAGTTGCACATGGGAAATAGTGAAGCCAGATTTCAAGCTCTTATCGTATATCCACCATATGGCTGGTTGGCAAAATATACGAATTCACTACTGGAACGAGTACAATATACTACATAAATTTCGTATTTCTTTACATAATTTACAAGTCTGTGACTTCAAATTTTGGTTTTAATTCCGACGGCGTGTTATGTATTTGTATAGATTTTATAAAATAAAGTGACATGGGTATTAAGATTAAATATGTATCAAAAAATTCATTTTTTATAGTTTTATATTAATATATTTTTATATTAATTTCGTAACAAAATATAAAACATTATTGATGATTAAATAATATTAATTTGGTCAATAAGCGATGTTTACTAACCTCTGTATTTGTTTTCAACTTGGCTACATAATGAAGACGAACTTTCAAATATTGCTTATAAATTAAAGTTACTAAATTTAACTTGTGGTTTTTCTAAAAAACCGTCATTTGCATAATTTAAATCGTTAAAAATACTATAATTATATACATGATTTTTAACAGCAAGAATAAATTTTTGGCTTAACCCTGGTAATAAAGAACGAAAATAAACGGCTTTCTTTTTATAGCTGCAATCTATTTCTTATTTAGATCATCATTGGCTAAATGAAATCTAAAATATTTAAAATATATGTATTCAAACAATTATTCTCAGATACACGAATTATATATACAAGTAACCTATAGTAATAATTAATAATTATAAACTGGATTTTTATGCACAAAAATCCGGTCTATACCTACTAATATTAAATAAACTTACCGAAAAAAATGAATAGTCTGACCAGCTTGATTTGCAATTTGTACATCCATACGCAACGCATGACACTGGCATAATAAAATATGAAGTAATAATAAGTAAAATAATATAATAATTGTGTTTTAAAGAAATAAGAATCAAATAAATATTAAATAGTAAATTAATTCTGCACACGCATAAAACCATATAATCATAATCCTTATTCAAAATGTTTTGCCAACTAAGGAATTGGTTATAATGCATTGTTATAGGCTTCACACGATAACGCGAGAACCTTATCTAGTGTAATATAGAAATCTGTGCAATAATATAATAGTAGACTATAGATATATGTATAAATAAAAGCTGCCGATATAAAAAGTATACGTGCCATCGTATATTCGTATAACATAGAATAGATGAAAGCAGAATGGATACTGCTCTTAAATTGTGATCAATCAATGTAACCGCATAGTATATTTTTAGTTTTTCTTTTATCACGGTGATAGTGTTCTGTATTATCCTTAGATCACCAACACCGATAACATTTTATCTGTGATAATAATTTTAAATTAAATAATTAACTCATATCTGAGTTTAGTATTGTATATTGGTTTAACATATTATTTTTTTATAAATCAATTTTAGTAATCATAAGAATAATATTGTCAGTCTAAAAAGTTTCAAAACATTCAATATTTTTGACCATATTAATATTATAATATATAATATTGACAGTCCTAAGTCTGAAAAATGGGAAGGAAAATATTTAACTTTATCTTAAATTAAAAATATTTTGAAAAATTATCCCAGGAAGCAACTTATGATCAAAAACAGAAAATTCTATCTATTCTGTACCTGTAACACCATGATATTTCGTACGAGATATTTGATTATACGATTTAACCTTCGGAAAATATCGTACAAGCGTTTAAATCATTTCATTTTACTTAACTGACAGACACGACGATATATTTGGCGTTGTGTAATAATACGATAATTATGCAGCGATGTACAAATAAGACACGCGAAATGTACGGTTTACATGTGTACACGATCAGTATACAGACGGCGGCGAGAAAAATTTTCACCACCGACAATCGTACGAGGGTGTATATATGGATGAGTTGTTTATGAGCAATTTTTTTTCCTCACGACCTACTGTACGTTATTATTTGTGACCAGTTTTTAAGGGTGACGTTTTTATTACGCACTTGATAATCTTATAAATAAAAAAAAAAATCCCCCTTAGAATATTATTATAAGTGCGGTTATATTTTATTGTCCCCGGTCCGGATTGCTGCACTCGCTATATATATATATATAGGTATATGCGTGTAAGTGCAATATATCGTTATAATGTAGAACTCGACTAAAGTTACGGTTTGAAGCTTAAAAATAAATGTAATATTTTTATTATTTATAGTATCTCCTTGGTCGGAAATCGCGACTATATCAGTCATAATTCCGCACGGACGGTTATATATTATGCAGGGTACACGCGACCCAGAGATAGAATTCGTGTAATACGATTTACGGAATCGAGTAATCGATGATTTCTATTTATTTTAAATTATTACAAAAAAATCACAAAATAATACCTTAAAATAATTATAAAATTATTAATTATAAAAATTTATTTATTTATTTCAAACGTTATTTCAAAATAAAATACGCGATCATTCACTATATAATAGATGATTCACTCATACATTGTGAATTTGAAATTATATTGTAATTTATATAAATTTGTATTTGAATACGAAATCCTATTAGAGATTTTTTTTCTCGAGATATGTATACAAATTTTACTCAATCACTTCGTGTATGTCCTTCGAGTTCATAGATTTTTTTAGATATAAATTCATATCTAATTTATAAACAGTTTTGTTGGCATAAAATATAAACATAATTTTTATTTAAATAATACGAATTACTGAACCTAATATTAGGTTTACCATATATTTATGGCGATTGCGTTGAATAATTATAGAGACTAGTATTTTCACGCAACCCTGGATTGTGGCCTAAATATCCCTCCTCCCTTTAAATTTATTTGTATTGTGATTAAAATATCAAAACAATTATCGCGAATCATATTTATTTAACTGTAAAACCAATGTAAAAATGTTTGAAAATACGTTTTTTAATTTTTTTTCTCGAATTTAAGTCTATTATATACTTAGATTTATAATAAAAATATGAGCTCATAAACAAACGGACAGAAATTTGAAAATCATGTTTATTTATACACATTTTTTTAAAAAAAATCTATATCTATGATTTTAATTAAAAATATAGGTATATAGTTTATAAAAATATTATTGTAAATATACGCATACATTTAAGACATTTTTGTGTAATTACGGGGTCTGAATTATTTATATTTTTAAATGTAAATAGGTATACCTAATATTTAAGAACAGATTGAAAGATTTTGACATTTGATGATATGTTCGAGAAAAAATATTATTTGTAACAATAATATTATAATGTTATTTTGTATATTATTTTTTTTATAAATGAAAATTGCTCCTTAATGGTTGTATCCATCAATGTTAAACTTCTGTATTAAAATATCATCATTATAGCTTCATATTTTAAAATATTTCCAATAAAGATTTATTTGTCACGCTATTATTTTATGTAACAGTTTTATTACAGTCATAATATGAAAATATTATAATATATATTATATTTTAGTCGTATTATGCATTTTACGGTTCATAAGCGCACTCTAATATGAATTATGATAGTACCTACTATACAATGTTTATATAGATAGACGATAGATAGTTTGATAAAATTACACTATATCCTACAATAAATGATTAAACGTACATTTTCAACGAAACTAGTTTATTGTACAGCTATAAATAAATAATAAATTAACCTGAAGAATAAAAAATAATTTTAATTTATCGACTCTATACAGATTATATTAATTTTGTACGTAGTGCCGTATAGACTGGGTGGTAACGTGGGCAGTGTCACATACTTACGTTGGTCATGTTGAAATAATACAACTGATATATAATAAAAAAATTTTTTTTTAAATAAATTGTTCGTTATTTCTTTTAATATGATTTTATAGCTATGTGTAATTATTAATGTAACATCAATAGTATTATTATACATTATATAGTTTGTATTAAGTTTATAATAAATATTAGTTGATAACTAAACACTAAAAAAAAATATTTCAAATTTAATATTAATCGTATAAATATAGTTTTTAGGGAAGTTCTATTTTTCTTTAATTTTGTACTTTTAAAATATAAAATTAACAATTATACCTATTATATCTATTTAAAATTGAAAAATTAAAAAGTTAATTAATTCAAAAAATTGAATACTCTTATAAAAATTAAAATATATATATAATATAAATGAAATTAATATAAAAAAAAAAAAAATATGTGTCCAGAGTATTCAAAAATGACTTACTTATAATTACTTATAACCTTATTTTGAATATTCTCAGTACATATTTTTTTTATATATATTGTTATTTTTTATAATATATATTTATTTTTATAAAATTAGCATTCATATAGTACATATTTTATGTTCATTATTTTAAAATTTAAATACATAATATTAGTTATTGTTGATATATTGAATAGGTGGTTGGGAGACATACTTATACTAACTTAGTAACTACTAAGTTTGCTCTATTAATGTAAAATCAATTTCATAATCTGAATAATTTAGATCATACATTAAATTTAATATACTTAGACTATAATATACATAGACTTATTTTGTTTAACTCATGAAAAAATGTATTTGTTATATTTTAAACAAGGAATAGCAAAAGTGAATTAATTTAAATTTTATCCACAATGCCTACTTCGTAAAATACTTACCTATAAATAAATTAATATAAATCTAGGTGAAGATAATTTTCATTAATTATTATGAGTAGTATATGTATATGTACATAATTTACGTTTTAGTGGGCGAGGGTTTCAGGAACACCAGGGCTGTAGGTATAGGCTATAGAACTGTTTTACACGTCACGTCGTATCCAGTGTTGAGTCACGATGAGCAATAAGTTACATACAGATAACGATTAAAAGCATTATATATTTTTATCTAAATATGATAAGAGATAAGCAGATTTCATCTAGACGATTTCTAACACTGATTGTGTCGTATTCATTAATTCGAGCGTTTAAGTTTTCAGATAGTGTAAAGCGGAAGTAATATTGCGAGTATATTAATTCATAGTGTACTATCAAAGTCGAAAAATACCAAATAGATTATAAATTTAATATATTTTTTTTTTTGAACTTTCCATTTTGAATATTTTTCAACCCTTCGAACGCGTCTAGCGTTATGCATATACTTATGTATACTCTTATTTTCATGACGTCGAATTTGTACGTAACAAGATGCATTGTTATCCTTATGACTTATGAGATGGCCGAAATGTGTTAAAAAATAAAAATAATAATAATAATACCATACACACAAACGCACTGCCTCCTCCTTCCATCACGATAGTGTATAATTTCACAAGATTTAATAACAGTTGGGCCATTGTTATCTCGAATTCGTGACTTTCGCGAAGTCACGATCGTTTAATTACCGCTGATTCTACGCGATTGTCCAATTGTTGTGGCACTCGAACTTTATGGAAAGATGTAGAATTTCTTCCACATATTCCCCTCCTGTTCGACGTAAGTATATACAATTGGAGTACTCCAAACACCGTTATGGACTATAATTATGTATCATTTTTAGCATTGTGATCGAGTTCGATGGTCCTTTTTTTATTGAAATTCGTAACAATATGTAAAATATATTACCATAGGCAAATAATATTTAGCGAGAACACTATTCAGAATAAATTCAAGCCTCCTCGGAAATCTAAATCATCTACTGTGTATACAATTTTATTATAAATATTATATATTATATTATAAATAGTAATAGATAAACTTAATCTATGGTAGTTTGGTGTATTTTTCTAATACTAGTGAATTACCATGTGTTTCCTGTATAGAACTTCCCTGGACACATGAAGAATATATAGAACTTTAAATATCAACCATTAATGCTGAGAGTCTTAAGCCCACTAATAACACAATTATATAGCGAGTAAATTATAGAATTAGATTTAGTATTTTTATAGACTTCATTTAAAACCAAAGTAAATGTTTTAATTCTAGTATAAATTTTTTTTTTTTTTTTACAAAAAACAAGGGATAATAATTGTTAATTATTATACCTTTAAGTTCTTTAAGTTGTGAAAGGAATGAGGGTGTTGTTATTTTTTGTACGATATAATTTTTGCTAGGACTACATAGTCTCTTTAAACGATTTATCACGCGACGCCTATACCTATATGCATTACATATTTATGCATCGATATTCAGTGTTGACCTATCATGAAAACATTAGCCTTGACCGTACACGAAAAATTATTTCTTCACGCATTAGGCAAAAAATTATTATATTGTTTTAAAGCCACTATATTTCGACCTTTATAGGGTGATATTTGTAATAATAGTATAATGACGGCTCGACATTTTTTTTCTTTAGTTTGACGTTTATTCAATTTAATGATAACACGAATACTCTAGTTCTTTATAAAATAACAAAAATTTAAGGTCATTAGAAAGTAACGACTTGACATAATTACCTAAGGGATTTTTTTTAAAACAAAATAAGTAATAACATTATTGTTCACGACGTACACGTATATTCATTTTGAAATGCATTTTTATATTCATAACTAATATATATGTACGTATTTGATATTAATTTAATTTTAATCCATTGCTAATCAGAAAATAGATTTTTAATAGTTATAATTAGGGTTTGGGACTTAATGCATTTGCATATTTTTATATAATGGTCCAAAAAATTGCTAAGTACAATTTAAATTTGTTTTAAGTTATAAAAATGTCAAATTTGGAAAAAAATTTGCATATTTTATATTTTTTTTGAATATGTAAATTTTTCGGAGCAAAAGTTATCTTTTACAATTAATTCTATTTTTTTTTTTATATACGGAGCATGAAACATCGGTTGACATGATTATTTGCGTTAATTTTAAAAATTCCTTATTAATTTCGGGCATACCTAAATAAATGATGGGGACGCAACAACGTTTCAACGCATAAAAGCACAAAAAATAGCATAACGCATCCATGTTTTTATTATCGTCGTGATTTATAAAACGCAATTTCACGATAATGCGCATGTGTAACTAACTTACTATATTTAGTTATTTGTCAATTACAAAGATAAAGGAAGTTATTAATTGTTCAATGTAATTTTCAAGCTAAAATAGTAATTGTTTTAAAATCAGTATCTAAAATATATTTTTCGTGTTTATTTTAACAATTTTTTTGGTGCATATTTTAAAAATTTTTTTTTTATATTTGCAGACATATTTTGATTATTTTCCATGCATTAAGTTCCGAGCCCTAGTTATAATATAATACACGTATTTATGGAGTTAGATAGGTATCTAAATTCTACAGTGATGATATTATAGAATATTGGTATATTGATTTCTACGAAAACTAAATATTAATAATTAATTATTACAGTTCAGTTATTAATATTTAAATTCAGATTATTGACTATGATTATTGTTCAATGTTAAATATTTTCTAATCATCCATATAACCTATGTGAACAACATAACAAATAAAATATAAATTTAGGTTTCTGTAGATAATAGATATATTAGTTTTTTTTATCGTCATTAGGGATGTTTTGGCAAATTTTTATAGGGTGTACACATCAAAGTAGATGCATGCTAAAATTGAACAATTTTATTTTTACAGGGTATAAGCTAAACTAATAAATGAAAAAGTAGATATATAACTAGATCCAATTTGCTATCAAAAAACTTTTATTACCCAAAAGCCGGTTAACTTTTTTTAAAATAAATTTGCAGATAAAATGTATGTAAAATTATCCCTAACACTAGATTCGTTTTCTTAGAAATTTTTAGATTTGTACATAAAATTTAAATAATATATTATATGTCAAAATGACAAAATATACTGTTTTTAGAAAGTATTTTCAAATAAAAATGATTATTTCCTATTTTAGTGGGCTGTAATAAATATTTGGGATTCAAGTGGTATGAAGAGGCGGGACTAGATTTTCTAATAGGTACTAATACAGTAATATTACTAATTATGCTTCTCATTCTGTTTAATTTCAAAGCAAAAGTGATTATGCGCATTATTGGTGCATGAAAACAATTGAGGTTACTCAATTTTTAATCGGTAAAAAAAACCATCGGTAAAAGTTACGTAAATTTATTTTATCGGTAAAATGTACAGAGTTCTCAATATATTTATGTTTTCCTCTTTTGGAAAAAATGTGTACATACATAAAAAAAAACACATTATTATAAAACCAATACATTGATCACTTCGTTCAGAAAATGAAAAAAAAAAAAATAAGAAAAAATAAATAATCATCATTGTAAATAACCATTAAGGCATTAACTCTTTCGCTCCGCTCAGAATATTAAATGCATATAGTATTTACCTATTATTATTATTATAGATGATTATTTATGTAGGTATTGTCTACATAATATGTAATATATAAATATATATTATTATATTAAAATTAAAGTTTATATAATAACAAATTTTGATTAAAATATAATATATTATATTGTTTTCATGATAATTGTGTTTATCATCAAATGTATTAACTTTACTGTATGATTATGAAAATTAACTGTAAAGAAATAAGTTGTAAGTAAAATTAAAATTAGTTAAGTAAATTGGTTAATGGTAAAAATGATTAACTTTTACTTTTTAACCAGAGTAATTATTTGTAAATGTCTACCTTTGATAATTTTATTGTAATCAGAAATCAAATTATGTTATAACAAATCCATTCAGTATCATTATTGAAAAATAATAGGTTTTTTTAAAATGTAATGTTTACTATATTTCATTACATGGATCATCTCAAAATTTAGTTAAAACACTATACATTATTACAGATGTTATGAGCAATAGTTTATAGGTAAAAAAGGGATATAAATGATAAAATATATTTTATCAGTTACTCTTCATTATTTTATAATTATTTTGTGTATCTCTATAGCTATTTGAGATTTAATAATTGGACATTTCAATGTGAAATCGTTTTTGTATATATAACAATAAAATTAAAAAATTTGTTACGTCACATAAAATAGTTTATACAGTGTGTAATACAATTTCTTATTTTAGTAAATATATAAAAAGTAGATTTATTTAGAGTATAGATTTTTTTTGATCTTATAATAATATTGTTAATTTATATCAGGTATAGGAATATTAATAACATAATATATAGACATACAGTTATTTTATTTGTTTAATATTCTATGAGCCTCATTGTTTTAATTAATTTGATCTTATTAAAATATATAAATATATAAAATGGTATAGGTACTTTATTGTATAGATGATATGTGTATATGCAGATCAAGCTCATGTAGTCATAAATAAGTAATGGCTAATAATGTTATTGTTTTTGAATAATTTCACAAGATCGATAGTAAATAATGAATAGTATTAGCAAATTGAAAATAATGTTAATATTATTATTCACTCACGACCGAGAGAAATTCTATAGCCGGTTTAAATTATTATTAAATAACTTTTCAGATTCTGAGCCAATAGCAACGAATATACTATATTATATATTGTTTTTACAGTGTTGTATTTTTTCTTAACTATATGCATTTTTTCTGGTAGAACGACGGTAGAGAGCACGAGTTTTTGACTAGAGGAACTTTTTGATATTTAGTGAGGTTTTTTTTCGATTTTATAATAGTTTTCCTGTGCCTACGTAGAGGAATTATAATTTTTAATAAAAATAATATTTTATAATTATTATAAATATTATTATTTACATAATTTGTATTTAGTGTTATATGGTATTTTATACTTTTTTTCAACATTTAATAGAAAGTATGTCAATAATGATAGTTACAAAAAAATCATTTAATTCAAACTAAGAAGCAGTTGACAGGTAAAATGCAGCACGAGTTTATAATACGTACACATAATATATCGTTCGACTACGTACGATTATTGCTTAAGCAATATCTATATAAAATGAATTGCTGTATAGTTTACAATAATAATCGAACATAGATTGTGGAAAAAGGTATACACGTAAGTTTTATCATTATTTTTAATAGACACAATTAAACGTTGTCCTTGTACCGGTGGTAATACAACTACGGTGTATGATAATACATTTAAGCTCTCATATCAAGAAATTATAAAATACACGACATCACACTTAGGCTAAATTATTTATCTCTAAATCTACGATCACGTTGTTAGTCGGCGTGATAATATAAAGAGATATAATGTACGTTATCGGAAAACTTTGTTTTTAATATTTTAAACAACAATTTATTGGTCGATTTTTCTTGAATGCTACAAAAATATGTAACGGAAAAAGGGAGGCTTTTGTATTATTTTGTTCGATGTAGGTATTTATATTTAAAATGTCATTGTAATTTTATTTTTTCTACCTAACCACACAAGAATATGAATATGCAAAATTATTATGAATAATAATATCGGAATACCGATGTTTACATTAAACAAATAATATTTTGAGTACTATTATATTACTTTTTTGTTACACGTGTACACGATAAAACATTTTTGTAATACGTATATACTATGATAATTTTCTGTTAATATTTTACCATTTTTAAAATGTAATTTATACATTAAAAAAAAAAAATGTATAAACAATATTACTTATGTTATATAGATATTATATTTTTTTTGTATTATAATTGAAGATCCCCTAAGGGGACTCTTAGGAGTCACGGGAATAATGAACCTGAGGTTATTACCCTAATTATGTCGAGCCGGTAGGCGTGAGGAGCGGTCATTCTCGCGTTGCGAGGGTACGCCGGTTAGGTCGCCGGTCTATCCGAAGGGTAGGTACAGGATATATCCTGTATTTTATGGTACTCTGAAAGAGTCCCTCTTCTTTCCTCCTGATGAGCTGTTTTCCTTTCCGAGGGATTTAGGGGTCGAGCCCTCCGTAGGACCTCGTGTCTGATGTACGGAGCCGGTAATCGTAGGAAACGGTCAATTTCGCGTAGCGAGAATTCGCTTGTTAGGTCACCGATCTACCCGATAGGTAGGGAAAGTATACTGTCATTTTATTATAAAAAATAAAAATAAATGGAAACAAAAATGTCTTTGTATCAATTTACCTATCACTACTAGAATATTCAGACGATATTACATGCTCTCTGTGTACCGTGCTATTTATATAAAGAGCTCTCTAATTGGTTGAACCATTCGGAAACTTTTGGTATACTATTGGTTCAACCAATTGGGAAGCTTTTTTATATCCCTGGCCCGGTACACGGTGAGTATGCAATAGTATTACTATAGGAAGTCATGAATTATGACGGTTAGTAGGGTAGTATAATCCCATGTAATCAGTGTGTTTAAGCGCGGCGTCGCACACATAAAAAAAAAATAGTAAATTTGTGTGAAATTCAAAAGTCCATAACTTCCAAACTAAGTGCGATGGGGTCAACATTTTTTCAGATTCGTAATTAGCATTAAAAGTATTATTGATTAAAAAAAAAGGTCGCCCGGTAAACTAGATTTGTTCCATATTTTATACCAAACATTATAAATATGGACTTAATTCATTTTTGAAAATGAACTTGCATTACCTGTAGTGTACAGATTTGTTGTTTATTAATTTGTTACTTATTAAATATTGTTTCCTAATAATATACCTGATGAATATATCATATTATGTCAAAAATATATAACATAATATCATGTGAAGAAGCTACAATAAAATCGTTCACTATACAACTACATCGTCTACAACTATTTATTATGTCTATAAATGTAATTTTAATACCGCATTATTGTCTTACCTATATACGATACTAAGTGTTCCATAAGATCTTAGAAAATGTGTTATTCTATTAACAGAATTTCATTTTGAAATGTTGCAAAAGAGTGTTCTTTAAAAACCAATTATGATAATATAGACATCATGGTTGATTTCAAAATATAAAAATTGTGTGTAAACATATTGTACGCGAGTTTGTATTTTATAAATACCTTGTTTTATGGAATTCAAAAATAATGTTTTAATATTTGTTAAAGTACAAAAATTGAAACAAAAACCACGTATTTTCTGTCGACATCACAGTTAAAAATATAATTATATTAAAATATCTATATATCGAGTTTCCATAGTCATTCTTTGTTACGTTAACAGAACATTAAATGGTGGTAATTATTTATTAAAATTACATGATATAATAATCATATTGTGTTTATTATACTTTGAGTGGCGTTAGTGGTCAGAAATATAATTTAGAGCAGTCCTCATATACATTTTCAAATAGGTAAATTGGCGTTTTACTACTACCCTTGTATTTTAAATTTTATAAAACTTATTTTAATTAATATTTCAGTAGAAATATAAAATGCACAAGATATTCGATACTTTTCAGAACTGTATCTTAGATACAGTTAATGTATCTAAAATACTTGTATCGAAGATATTGCCCAACCATGTTAAAATAATATGTGACGTTAAAAATGAAAAAATTTTTTTTTCATAGTACCTAATAGTTATGTATATTATACCAAATTTTGTTCAAAATCATTTTATAGAAAGAAATGATAAATCATTGATTTTAAACTGAATATATCTACTACGAATATCTTATACCCGACGAGTGAAGTACGTCCACCCTCTAATCTTTTTGAATACTAATTATATATTTGCATATTAAAACTGTACTTTAAAAATGAAAATTAATCTTTTGTTACTATGTGTATCCAGGAACTTTTGGAACTTCTAGTCCTCTGTTGAATTACACACTGGATTAGTCTGGTAGAAAATACTTTAAAAATTTTATTTAAATAGAGATACAAATACATTGACATAAAAAGTATCTTAGACGTACTTCAAATACTTTTTTAAAAAAATATTTAAGAATAAACAAAAATACTTAGTATGTATTTAAACACAAATACTTTTGTACATTTGTACGGCTTTAAATTAATTTTTAAAACAGTCGTATTATTTAAATTATATTTTTTATAGGTCTTAAAATCTCTCTATCACTACTCAACTATAAATTTTCAATTATTAGATGTAATAATATAATAAATATTAAAATTATTACAAAAATTTAAATTTTAGTTTTTACAATATTTTGTAAATTAATAATTATTTTTACCAACATTTTTCATATATTTACGATACCGTATTACGCATAGTATTATTTAATATAATTTATTATATTTATTATTAAATATTATTTTATAATATAATATGCCTAATAATAAAATTATTATAAGACGAAACAAACCCGTGTCAATCGAGTAGTCTCGATGCTCCGTTGTATTTCCGACGATATTACAATTATTATTTCAAGGCATATTTCACACGGGCGATTCATTATTATCCACTCGCGGCGGTTGCGATTTTTATCGACTTTATTACTCTTATACTCATTACTTGCATATTGTATATAAATCTCCTTAATTCCGTCTGTTAATTCATCACACTGTAAAATAATATTAAATTAAATGATAAAATAAATTTAAAATTACACTACACAAACATACTTAAAAATTCATTTTGATTGAATGAAATGTATTAAAATTAAAATTTATTGTAAGAAATTATATACAGAAGTAATTAAATAAAAGTATTTGTAATTCTAGTAAAAATACTAAAGGAATAGTATTTAAAATACTTTGTTAAAATATTTTAATTAAAATGTATTTAAAAAGTATTCTCAAATTTACTCAAATACTTTACAAAACTCCACTGGATATATAAATATTATGTAGATGAAATAGACCGAAATTCATAAATTGCATTCTATATTCTAACAATCCAGTAATGTACAAACTATTAATTTTTTCAAGATGAAAAAAAGAGTATGTGTATGCCCATTGGTAGAAGTGACTCAAAATAAGTGGGAGATGGAAAATGGAAAAAACTCAGGAAATTTAAAGTCAATTGTCATGAAATAAAAAATGTCATCCCTAAAATCATTGAGAAAAAAATTGTACAACGGATTGTTAATAATATTATTATGAGATTCTGAGCACAACGAGGAATGTATTTGTTTTACAATGATGTATTTATTTTTACGTCTGTATTCATTTTTTCGAGTAGGAGTTTTGGCGTAAAACGCTTTTTGATAGAAAATTTGTTCTAGTTGGTTCTTTTTTCTCAGTAATTTTGTTAAGCGTTAAGAAAAACTATCGATTACAGCAAAAGTCATTATATATAAATCAAAAAATTATAAATAAAGTGATATTGGTTATCAATAAAATATTTATTAATTACACTGACCTCCACATAGAACTGTTTGTATTAAAATAAATGATTTATCATTGCTTTCAAATGCAATACTTCCATCGGATGAGTTTCCACTTTCTACTAATAGGATTTTTTTAAAACTTAAAATTATACATCCATAACATAGTAAAAAAGACGTATTATGTGAATAGCAGATACGTGATCGTAATTTGTAGACTATTAACATTTTACTAAAAATGTTTTATTATTATTTTAGTTGAAATTTCTGAAAAATAGATTTTTCTTTAGTCATTTTGAGCTCTAAACAGGCACAATCTTAGAATAAAAATTGGTGTATGTCTTTCTCAACTGAAAAATATGAGACTTTTTTGCTCTTCTTAGTCACATAAAATTTTTCGGCTGCTAACTAAAAAAATTATTAACCTTTTATTTATTTTACTTATTAATCATCGGTTAAAATTGACGACTTTGCGGACTTAATCAAGTAACAGGATTCCGAGGATGTCGACTCTCCATCGGTTTGTTTCTGGTAATTTAATCTAAACAATACATTTATATGCATAACAATTATTGAAAAGTACTTATGATTAATACTTATATCTAGGTATTCCTTAACAACTTTGATTTATGCACTGAACCAAATATCATTGGTAGAATTAACAAATGCAATAATCAAATTTTAACAAACGAATATATTTTATTGAAATAATACAATTTTTATTATTTTAATGTATATATTGTTGAATTAATAAAAAAAAATGTGTTTACAATAACAAATTAATTTTGTACATTTCACGAAATATATAAGTTATAATTTAATAAAAATAATTTGTAAAATTAATAGAGATTGTATTATTATAATAAAATATGTTATTAAATTGAAAAAAATATTTTGTTTAAATTGACTATTTTGATTAAGAATGGGGGGTTATTCTACGAAGAAGAAAGAAATAAATGAACACAAAATATTTATAATTGAATTAACAAAATATTTGTTAATTCAAATACATTTGTATTCAATTGAACAATTTTACTCAAGACATTGATAAAAGATATTGTTAAATCAATAATACGTTTTGTTATTTTACTGTTAAATTAACAAATATTTTATTTCTAAATCAACAAACATTTTATTTGACGTATATTATAATAACCATGTTATTAAATAAATTAATGTATATATTTTTATTGAAATCGCAGATATCATTTGGTTCTGCAGTGTGTGAACACTTAAGTTTGTTCATTTTGAATTTCAAATTTTGTCATTCGAAATAAATGAACTGCAAATCAATTAAATACCCATATACAAATATGATTAAGGGAGTATTTTTTTTTTTAGCCGAACTAGTTGGATGAATGAAAAATGTCAATGGGAAAAAGTCGAGGGATCTCACCCTCCGAATCCCAACTTCCACTTCCACCATTGCGTAGACCCTATCGGGACATCCACTGGGCAAGCCACTGCTGCGGGTTACACTGGGTGGATTTTCGCAGTTACTGTGTGATGATATAATATTACGGTGAACTTTTTGATCCGCCTGGAAGTATATGTGCGTTTTTCTCGTTTCCGACGTAGAAAGCACCTTGACACGCATGTTTTGCGAGAACGAACGGCGCGAAAAGTATGCCTATAGGTACCTATACGCGTTGAAGTGTACACCTATATGCACATGCGACACGTCGAAATTGATCACGATCCACAGATCGCGTTTATACTTACATTTGACGTGCGTATGCGTTTGACCCGGCATTACCATATCGAGCGAATTCCACGGCAATTATACGAATGGTATTGGGAAAAAAAAAAAATAATAATAATAATAATAAAAAAATGCGCATCCGTGACGACCTCTGAGATAACAGATTTCGCCCACGTGCGTGGACTAGGTCGACGAGTAAATGACACAAAAAATAAAAAAAAAAAAAAATGGCGAAACTCGTGTCGATGATGCGTACGTACGTAGGTCTATATAAACACGATAATAAATCGACCTGCAGATAGCGGACGACGAAAATCCGACGACGGAAAATATGATAAAGAAACTCGCCGGTCAGTATTTCCTCTTCGTTGCGTAATCCGCCGTCGGGTATATAGTGTTTGCTAATATACCAGCATAGGAATATACTCGTATAGTGTTATAAGGAGGCCATACGTCGGTGGTCTGAGGTTTCACGCGCGTGTGTGCTCGCACGAGCCCGAAACCGCACGCTAAAACGCATACCGAGTAAGTCTGTGGCGTTCTTTGGTCGGGTTTGCACACAGTTTCTTAACGATATATAGTACAGATATAGTACAGATTTTCTTTTATATTTTATACATTCCTTCCGCAAATAATAATAATAATAGGTATCTTAGCATTGCGAGTACGAAATGACGCATACGTCTACTTATAGTTTATGTGTCATCGTGTTTTCGGTCGCACGGTTTAGGTATGTGCGGAGTGAATTCGGGCTGAAATTTATTATAAAATATGTATAAAACAATATGCGCCCACAGTCGCATAGAGGATTTTCGTTCAGTCATAAGAATTTCCCGTCCATAAGTCACAGTCGTTATTCGTAGCCTCGCGTAGAGGTGCTAAAACTCGACCCTTCTCTCATTATTGCAGTAAACGTTCAATGCAAAAGCGATAGGTATGGGAAAAAAACGCGTTAATTTTTATTTAGACATTTTCTTTCGATATTCATGAAAATTAAACAAAATATCATTTTTTTCTTGCTCGCTTTGTGCTGCGAACTCTATATTGGTCGATCAAAATTCATCTTCCGAGCCAATTTCCATTTGATGTGAAACGCAACGATGACCGAACCCATTCAGACATATACTCATCTGCTATTAATCGTTATTGACCATTAGGCCCTGGATTTACGTGTAAATGTATATTTTTGTATACTCTACTTAAAACAATTATTTTGATACTTAATTATGCATAGATTTCAAAGATGAATTTTGTATTGTATGTTTTACATATTTGCGTGAAGATGTATAAAACTCCAGCATAATCGTAATATATCCAGACCTTAATATTATATTTTAATACTGTATTCAGTATAAATCATTTAACCGTATAGTAATAATTATCTCTTAGCCCTTAGGGCACTTCTTTTTGTATAATCTGTATTAGTGTTTAGGAGGTATATCCAATAAAAAAGGAAATTTTTTACTTATAGCAGTGGTATTTATTATTTTGAATGAAATAGTTAATTCCATCTTATTATGTTTTATTCTATTTAATTAGGGTTTTTAGATAAAAATATATAGACAATTTTCTAATAATGTTGCGATGAGTATAAAAATTAATGTTTTATTTAAACCCTTTTATTACCACGTATTAATTTTAGTGCTCCATTGGCTAGATCGAATAAATTTAATATTTGTATTATATAATGTTTGGTTTTTAAAACGTAGCTTTTCTAATAGCAAAAAATATGAATTTTTTTTAAAAATGATTTTATACTAAAATACTTAAATTTTTGTAAACGATAAACAAAGGTTTCCAAAATTTTACGGTTAATAATTTTTGCATAATAATAATAATGTAGTTACATAATTCTTAGAATATTTTATGAAATAATTATACAATTATTACAATATTAATTATGTGTTGTACTATTTTTATAAGAGTCGCCACCGGCCTCAATCTGTTCGGGAATCACTATATTTATTGAAAACTAAGAATTCTTCTACTGTCTTTGATATTGTTTCAATAATATTTTTTTATATTTGTATTGGCACATTTGTATTAGTGGTACTGAAATGGTTAATTGAGTTTACAATAAATATTAAATTCTCAAATTTGTGTATTTTTTTTTCAACTATTCAATTATTCCAATATCAGTTGTATGAAGCTGAAAACGGTATTTTAATTAGCTAATTGAAAAAAAAAAACGTCATATAGGTAACATATTTAAATTTTCGTTTGGTCTTAAATAGGTAGGGCAAAGGTTGGACAAAACGAAATTTGGCTAGGGCACTTTCCCTACCTTATCCCACCCCCTAGTGCTGACATTGTTCTATCCACGTTTAAATGAACACTGTACAATTATTGTTCGAATGTTTGCCATCGACCACAAATGTGAAACCAATAATTGAGAAGCAATTATCAGTAAAAATGAATGTATACAAAATAATATAATACAAAATTATGGACGAAATCACGCCGAAAAGGGTTGTATTGAATGTTAGGGGATGGTTTGAAATTAGATCGCCAGAGAGCGTCTGTGTATTGCAATTTGGTATTACACCGTACAATATTATTATACGAGCCTGTTATTAGGAAAAAAAAACATTTACTTACCTAGTTTCACTCGTTTTCGAAATTGGCTGTTTTAAAAGTACTGTGCTTATCGATGGCGGCGAATGATAATATGTATAATGATATAGTATATATTTACCTTTAACTATACTTTAGCGTTTTATTGTCGCCATGGGATTTGTTAACTGTATTGAATTTACCTTTCTAAAGTATATATCTATACAATATACCTATATACATATTGACAAGCTGTTTAGTGTGTCACTTTTAATGTTTTATATGATTTCATGATACAGTAGGTACCTAAGCACTTGGTCCAATTACTACGATCTGACAATAACTAATTAATCATTGTAAAAACATTTATTATACAATCATATTCATATAACTTTAATTTGATTGATATGATTATAATATATTCATAGATAATATTGATCATACAGGTTGTCGAGGCTAATCAATGATATTATTTATTATATTTATACACATTTATATACAGGTTGTCCCATAAAGATTTGACATATACAATAACTTTTGTTCTGTTGTATATTTTTAAGTTTTTTTTTTTTTTTTTGTAATATTTACTAGAATTTTGCCCTACAATTCTTATTTTTTAATTTTTTATTAAAACATTTTTTTATAATTCAAGATTGCCCTTATTTGAAATAAATTTTTTAAAAAAATGTTGGTGTTAGAAATGTTTATTAATATTAAGTCATCGATTTTCTAAATTTTTTTGAAGTTTACCTAACATACATAAATTACCTTTTTTCAAGAAAATACATCATTCTTAGAACCATAATATTTTTATCAATCATTGTTGAATCATGTTATCAATTTTTAGATAATTATCATTTTTTACATCACTGTAATGTTGATTACCAAGAAATAAATTTGAACTTTAACAAACTTATTTAAAATTTAATTATGTAACCTACTTAATAGTTTTACACACCAAATTTTTATTTTTAAAATTAATTTATAAAATGGCTATCCTAGATTATAAAACAAAATTTTCATAAAAATTTTATTTTTTTATTTTTTAGTTGTAAAAAAAATATAAAATATAAGAATTGTAGCACAGTGTTCTAGTAATTATTACAAAAAAAAAAAAATTTTAAAATATACAACAGAACAAAGGTTATTGCATTTGTCAGATCTTCGTGAGATGGTATATAGTGAGATTAAATTTAATATTGTTTGTATACCTATTTGTAATGAAATTATGAAAACTATAGATTTGTAAATCTTTTCTATAGGTAGTCCTATATTTTTTCATAAATGTTGTAATAATATCATTAGAAATTTAGACACCTAATGATGGCCTATGCTATTGCAAGGATTATATCACATAAAATAATAATAATAATAATGATAATAGTTGACACTAATATTATCACATAAATATTATTTTTGGATTTTAAAGTAGTGTGTAAATATTATACGTAAGGTTTCATAAAAATTAAAAATTCACGATAAATTAGAAACAGGACGTTTTATTATATAATTATAATATTGTAAAATAGATAAAAATTTGTTTTTGAGAATTGCTGAGTAATGTAATATATTGAAACTTGAAAATATCGTTATAATGGTGGAAAAAACAAATCCGGTTTCAAAACAAATACCTACTTAGTTTCGATGTTTATTTAATAGTGTGAAATATGTTTGTGCAAAAGGTGCTTAATGCTTCTCGGCTGTACAATAATTTACATTTTACATTAAATTATAAACTTTTAGTAATTTCAGTCGACCGGCTGATATCAAACATTGGTTCGTAGGTATATATATATATATATATATATATATAGGTATATAATATAATATTTGTCGGTAATATAGCAAAATATAGAAAGCCGTACAATATAATGTTATACCTGTAAAATATACACATGTGTAATATACATAAAATAACAATAAATTACCAAAATGGATTAGATAATAGTATACTGTATGCAGTGTGAGTGTGGTTCATGATTATAATAATTTGTAGAGTCTGTATTATTAGATATATTGTTAATTTTATTCATGTTCAATTATTATTAATTACTGGGTATGTCAACTCGGGTGACATGTCAATGTCAAAATAAACCGCGTGTTTATCAATATGTTTAAATTGATCAATTAGTTTTCAACTTTTAAATAAAATAGAAATTCTTCACAACCACAACCGGTTACGGTATTGTCATTGAGAACGTGATATCACTTCAAAATAAGTTTTACGTGTGTCAGATAATTTTAAATATCACCGTTGTCCGTTATATAAAATGACATTTTAATGTAAAATAAAAAGTAAAAGTAGAACTGTTATTGTACGTATTATTATTCTGATTGGACGTGGAGCTCTGTTTGCCCAAAAACGGTTCAACATTTTTTTTTAAATTAGGCGTGTCATAAAATATCAACGTTTATTTATTTGTTTTAAGTTTTTTCACGGTTGTCGAGAATTTCAACCATCTGTAATGTTCTATTTTTCGAATACATTTTCTACCTAGGTAAGATAAGAATATTGATGGTTTTCACTGGTTGAATGTAGGTACACATGTATTGAAACAAAGTAAAAACCAAAATGATAGGTTGAAAATATTGTAGATAGAAAATAGAAATATTTATCGAGACGAAAAATAGATAGCCGTACATCGGTAGAAAATGTTCGATTAAGGGTCTTCGACAGTAGATTTTTCAAAGCGCTAAAATAGTCTTGGCATTTCCATAAATTGGCCGTGTTAAACTTGTTGAATTTTAATTTTGAAAAAAGTTCTGAATTCGTTATTATATTTTCT